>JABUQX010026784.1:0-7500 GCA_015478945.1 Trachelipus rathkii | reverse complement strand
CAAGGGCAATCTGTAAGTATTTAATATTATTTATATAATTTATTATGGTTGGACTGGGACATTCTTAGAGAGGCCAATGCTGACGTTCTTAGTGTCTTAATTATTAACTTTAATTGATTGAATGGGACAGTCTAAAAAGGACCATGCGGGCTTCTTGTGATTATCTTATTTATAATTATAGTCGGGATTCCCTAGGGCCTGACTATTTCAGATGGGGGTCAATTACATGTAGCTTACAACATTTCTTATGGTGATGATGAGAGACGTGATAGGAAAAGCTATTGCACATTAAGGTCTCTTCACATATTGTCAAGATTTCTATATACAAATTCTCAAATATACAGTGAGATTTATAGACTTACTTAACTCAAAAGATAGGCTTCAGTTATTTTATATTGGCTTATGTAGTGTTCTTTCTTTATAGACGTCACCAACTCAGTTTTCTAGATTACCTCTCTCATATTTAATTATAATATCTCACTCAAGATTACACGAGTTGGCCCGTTTGTGAGGATGTCCCAGTTCCAACCATAATAAATAGTAATAACTTGTATAGAACTAGAATATAGACTCTCACGCAACACTGCGAGCACAGTAATTCGACATAATGTTCTGCAGTGTGTGCACCATTGTGCACCTCTCTGTCAAACCAATAATTCTAATGTTCGTTATATTTTTCATTTATATATAATAATAATTGATAGGTATACGGTATATCATATACTATTATTTTTAAGGCGTTAATTTATATAATATATATATATATTATAACTTTTTTATATAATATTAGTATTATGTTTTCTTTTAATAATTTTTTTAGCTTTTTTCTATTGAATAAAATTTATTGATAACGTGATAATCATATTTTAAAAGGTATCTACGTAAATATTATATATATATATATTATATATATATTATATATATATATATATATATATAATATTATATATTATATATTAATATATATATATATAATTAATATATATATATATTATTATATATATATATTTATATATATATATTAATATATATATTATATATAATATATTATTATATATATTATATATATATTAATATATGATATTATATATATATATATATATATATATATTATAATTTATATATTTTGCGCAGTTTTCAACTCATTATATATATATATATATATTAATTAAAGAAAAATATACATTTAGAGGGAAGTTCCGCATGGCCCTTTATTTTAGATCATATTAGTCCCTCATTCATAACCAATATATAAATTAATAATTAAGAAGTCTCATTGGCCCCTCTAGAATGTAAATGTACAAAGTAACCCATAATAAAATAATAAGTAAGAATAATATTAAGAAGTACCGCATGGGCTTATCACTTAGACTAACATCTACAGCCTATATTCTATCCTCAAAAGCCTAAAAATCTTACCTCACTCGATGCTTTACGGTTTGCGCCCTCTTCCAGCTTATCTTATGTTTTTTTTTTATATTAAGAAGGGTGCTAAAATTGTAAGAACAATATCAAATACTGGTTTATATACTCTAACATATCTATTATATACTATGACATTATTTCTCAAAAAACAATAATATATAATTAGGCCTGTATCTTGGCATAATTTTCAATTTTTTAAACCCTAGGCTCCCTAGCTCTGGTTCAATAAATCTTACAAATGGAAACAATGAAAAAAACCAACTACAGTAAAGAATGTTACAGGACTTACTGGTTTACAATGCCAATAGTTTGTTGAATATTTAAAAAAAAAATAGATATTAAAAACTTCATAATATATATAGTTTTATTTTTTGTCTTTGTATTAATAATTATTTCTTTTCCGTTAAATCACTTAATATTACAAAAAAAAAAAAAAGAAATAATTATATATTAATACTTATAAAAATCACTTAGTAAAATATACAAAAAAATTAAAAAAATATAAAAATAAAAAAAAAAATAAAAAAAAAAAAACAATAAAATCAATAAAAAAATTAAAATTTATTTATAAAAAATCAAGTTAAAAAATCAGTTTTTTTTTTTTAATTGATTTATTTTTCGTTCCATCTCTACTGTTTATACAAATGGGCAACTGTTATGGCATCAGTGTAGTATTAATAGCTTTTGGTTTGTTGATCTTCAGTTAAGCTTACCCTGCAGATAGGATCAATATAAACAGCAGCTAATATACAACATCATTGTTACAATTGAAGAAATTTCTCTATTTACGTTCCATGGAGTCCTTTTTTCATGAAAATTATTGAACGGGAATTATTTTGATTAAGGTTCAGAATAATTATAGATGTTATATCCAAATTTATAAATAAATAAGTTGCAATATTTAATATAACTTACTCTCACGAAGTTTTTCAAATTGCTATTTTGTGCTGGGTAAGTCTCAATTAACCTAATGATGAACTTGATATATATGATGTGAAATTGAAGATCTCAATCTCACAAAGTCATTCAATCACAACTATTTGTTCAATTTCAAAACTTTCTGACTCCAACTTCACTATTAATCTTGAAAGTTTGCCGACTCTCGACTATCCGTGACCCCTTTGAAAATTACAGACTCCTCGAGACTCCGACTCCGACTCCGAACTCCACCCTTTTCAAATAATTACCGTGTACTCCTCCTGAACTCCGGTACATCCTCTGAATATAGTATATATATAATACTACTAGTTTGTAATCTTTAAAATATATGAAGATATCAAACATCTGCATATCAACCAATTACAGATAGCATATCTGTGATTTGTTATATAGAAAAAGTATTTATGGCATGTATGTATGTAGTAATGCGTATCTTATCGATGTATGTATGTATGTATGTATGTATGTATGTAGTATTTTTGTTTACGCATTGTGTGTGTACGAATTAAACCACGTTGTGTCTCAAATGCCGATCAGCATAAGAATCTTAATTTATTTTTAAATTATAAACTTTATCTGTATAGATACGTGAGGGACAACTTGCTCTACCTCCGTGGTGTCTGACACTAATATTCGCAATCCGCAATGTAAAACTATTGGATTAGTGATAAGACCATAAGGACATAATTGTAAACCTTTTATAAGAAAGAGGAATAATAATAAATGTAGTTTCCGATGGCCTACCTAATAGATTTATATTTTTGAAAGTGATTTTTCAGAAAAATCTATAGATAGACACAAAAAAAAAAATTAATTTGAAGTTGAAAATTTTTCATTTTCAAAGTTAGGCATTGTATATGCCTAACTTTGAAAATGAATTTTTTGAGGAAAAAATTGAAAGATGGCCTACCACCAGGCCAATAATATATTTATTAATGTGAATTTTGTAAAAAGTCTATAAGACAAAAAAAAAATCTAAATTTTGAAGTTGAAAATGATCTAGTATTATGACTAAAAAATAATATATAAATAAAGCAATTGTGTATCTATTTAGTCTTACCTAGTTGATATGTTTTTCAATAGATTTTATTGCCTCTTTGATATAAGTTCTTGTAGAACTAGATATAACCAGTGACTACTTTAGTTTAGTGACAGTTAAGGAACTTACTTAAACTTAGTAGGTAAATTAATTAGTAGAAGGTAAAGAGTGAATAGAAGGTTTGAAAAAGTATGAAAAATAAAAAATTAGACAATTCACCTCCCTTTCTTTACATTTTTTATTATTAATTTGATTGCAGGGCAAGATCCAATGTTGGGCTCGGGCTTAGCCCCATTTTCAGCCCCCCCCTAAAAATGGACATAAAATCGGATATTTTCAGCCGATTTTGACTATATAAACACCGAAAAAATGTAGCTTTTTTTTGCCCTATCTTAAAGGCGTTGTTATTTCCGTGTTTTTCCTAAATTGTGGTCTTTTGAATTTTCAAGAATTTTAAATTTTTTCAAAACCAGTTTTGTAAATTATTAGCAATCAACTAACAGAAATTTATTTTCGAAATGACTCTTATAAACTTGGAAATATGCATAGATAGGTCCTTACCTACAATAGTACAGTGTACATTTTAACTAGATTTTTTTTGAGTTTTGTATGACTCTAGACTTATGTGTCCTTTTGTGCCAAACCCACTTTTTTTGGATTTTGAAAATGAATATTACAACTCTTTCTCGACATTAAACAGATAGAAATCTTTGTTTATATAGCTACTCTCTGTCCGAGTATCTCGCACTCACGACTGCTAATTTATTCCAGAGATGGCTATGTGGTATAGTCTCAGTGATGATATATGGATCACTTTTTATATCTTTAGATTAATTTCATGCTCCAGCAATGAACCTGCTACACAGTAAAATTTATTAATTAAAATTTATTAAGATTTTTTTTTAAAGTTTGTTCCAAAGAACTCAATCCATAACTTCATATTTGCTATCTGTGTGATAACAAAATTTAACGACTATATTCTTAAGTAATAATATCCACTCTTTGCATCTTCCCCCGATCTAACATTATGTGTGCCTCTACTGATCTAGACTAGGTTTGTGACTACGAGATATCTACAGCGACTCACGAAATCTTAAGAATAATCGAAATGAATGATATTGGCCAAATTTTTTCATTTCAAAATAATAAAAAAAGTGTGGAGTTTAGAGATAAATTTGGGCAATAAAATGACGCTAGAGATAGAAAAAAAAATCTATCAAAAATCGAATAATGACCTTTGGGACTATTGTAATGTAATGGATTACCTATCTAATGCATATTTCAAGTTTGAAGTCATTTTACGAAAAAAAATTCTGTAAGTTTGATATTATATATATATATATGCTAAGATAATTTTTAAAAAACATATGGGTTTTGAAAATAAAAATTGAAAATTATGGATACTTAAGAATGACTACATTACACAAAAACACACGGAAAACAACGCTTATAGAGGGCAAAAATAGCAACATTTTTGGATGTTTATGTATCAAAATTAGGTCTGAAATTCGACATTTTATGTCCATTTTATATGGAGGGGTGATGAAAATGGGGTCAGCCGGAGTATTACCATCATTTGAGATCTTGTCACCCTGAACACGAGCTACACTATAAGTGAACGTTTTTTTTTGGCAATGACGAACCTTTTTTCTATAAATTTTGAAAGGATATCGTATATCCCAATAAGAGGATTCTAAATATAAAATTCCACTAAACACTGCACATGTTAACATTATATGTAGGAAAGCACTTAAAACTTTTTATACCTACATTAATTATACTAAAAATAAGCAAAATTAGAAGATTATATATGTGGAAGTTTATAATAGTTTTTATGCTAGGCCTACAAGGCCTAAGTTTGAGTTTGAATTTTTTTTGAGGCAAAAACACTGAAATGGGATTGGATTATATGCTCTCATCGCTGCTCTGTATAGAGATAGTGCACTATTTACATGCTAGTAATCATATCCTTGCTCACACTGTTCTTTAACTAATTTATGAGAAAGACTATAAGATACACATGAACACCTCTAACAGCTAAAACTCGGTGAGACAAAACGGCCTAATTAAGACGAAGTAGCGTGGTAAATGCGCGGTCACATATATGTCGGTTCTGTCGCTCATAGCTGCCGTCATCGTAATGACTCAAATTTATGCAAATATGCGCTTGCTGTATTCTTTGACAATAATTTTGTTTATAACTCGAATATCATATATCTCGTGACCTAAAGATATCTTTAGATAGGTGGCTCGAGTGTCCACTATGATGTATAAGTAACGATTTAGGTTCATGTATAACATAGACTAGAAGGAAAATAATAATAGAGAGACTAAAAAATAATAAAAAAAAATAATATTAAAAAAAAAAAAAAATCAAAAAATAAACGGAACAAACTGCTATTGAGCCTTCGGAGTTGCGTCGCAACTAGATTATAATTTCAATATTTGCAAGGTCGTGAGTTAATCAAGAACTTGACAAATAATCCGTTCGTGTGGACACATATAGATTACCACAATCGAAGTGAATAATTTTAGGTATACTAAATTTTAGATAACCAAATATCTTTGTAAAGATGGAATAAATTAAAAATATATTAATATATAAATATATATATATATATATATATATATTATATATTAATATATATATATATTATATATAGTATTTATTTAATATATATATATATATATATATATATATATATATTATATATATATATATATATATATAATATATATATATATATATATATTATTATATATATATATATATATTAATTATATATCATATAATATATATGGACCTCAAAAAGTTTACTTATAACGCCCATAACTCCGGGAACGGGAGCTCTCGAGATCATAAAAAAAAAATATTCACATGGTAGGCTAATCTCTATGATACATAAATAGATGTTCTTGGGGTCGATAATGATTTATTTTTTTATATATTTTTATAGATAGTTTTAGGGTGGGGGGCGAAAATTAATGTGGAATACATGTACATCTCAGCATTCCGTGATAATCTCCGAGCTATTATTGTGAGACGGGGATCAATTTCACACAGCATAATAGTGACATCCTGAGGGTCCTCCGCGAGCCGACGCGGGAACACAGGGGGGACGTTTTCCATACCCCATCGCGTGCGGATGGCGCGCGCGGAGGAATACCCCAGCGACATACTCCACGGACAACATACGCAACAGAAGTCGGGCGGTTCACGTCGCGGACTCCCTCCCCGCTCTGTTGAGAAATAAAATGATGCGATACTCGTCCGGCGTGAGTAGTTTGCTTCTCCGGTCTAAAGCGCACCTCGTAGAGTAGTAACACTGCCAGATATACATACACTACCAATCTCACTGTGTGTTTGGGCATCCTCTAGTGATCTAATCTGTGGGAGTTATTCTCTATTGTGGTTAAATATGAATAAATTATCTCACAATATAAACTACGTATACTAGTATATATAAGTCCTGGAATTATATTTAATGAGTAAACGTATAAAATGAGTCTTAATTAGTGCATTTCTTCCTCATATTTACACTTATATATTATTAATATCAATAATTATTATTTTTTTTAACATTTTTCTAACTAAAAATTATTTAACCAGGATTCCAAAATGTAATTCCTTTCGCTGTAGCTATTGTAGTTTTGAGATATGATTTTTTTTTTTTTTTTTACATTTCGCCTCACTAATAAATCAGTTCAATTGTATGTATCAATTAAAGTCTATTACCTGTGAATTTTTATTTTATCCAGTCTCCTCACCTATATATATATAATATTCTCGTAGTTAGCGTTAAGTAACTTTACCTATATATATATTATAACTTATATCTATAATATATAATATATATTAATATATATATTATTATAATATATATATATTATAATTTAATTTATATATATAATTATTATATAAATATATAATATATATATATTAATTATATAATATAATATATATATTATATATTAATATATATATATTATTATATATACTATATATTAATATATATAATATTGAACACATGTTAGTATTATATTGGTCTGTACCTTTGAAGTTTTGTTGTTTTCAAAAGTATTTTGTTATCTTTGAT
>JABUQX010026783.1:22500-28523 GCA_015478945.1 Trachelipus rathkii | reverse complement strand
GACGAAGGAGAAGAGAGATATATTTATTTAATAATAAACTAATTATCTGACGAAGTAGGTAACTCTATAATATAATAATATATGAGTTGCAATGCTTTATTTACAAAAATGAAATTCTATTGTACAAAAATGTGTCAACTTTCGTTATTGCATAAAAGTAATACAACTCTATTAATAAAAATTTGATATTAATTATAATTGGTATAAATTTTAAATAAAAGTAATAGAATGAAAGTCACTCATTAAATAACAAAATACAATCAAAGTTCATAACTTGTTGTTAAATTAACAGATTTTGCATTGGATAAATTACGTAATTGCTTCAATAACTTTTATTATTCAGATCTAGGTGAAAAATAATATATCAAAATCTAATTAAATTAAGGAGGAAATAATTTAGATTAAGAACAAAAGTTCCAAATAGAAAAATAATAATAGATAAGTGTGTTTCAATGGAAAATCTGGATTTACATTCGAGTAACATCTTTTATATTAGTTGAAAAATATAAAGATAGATAAGATATAGATTAGAAATATAGATAAATATAAGATTAAGATAGATAGATAAAGTTGATTAAGAAGTATAGATAGTAAATATAGATAGATAGATAGATATAATATAGATAGATATAAACAGACAGACAGATCATGACAAGACAGACAGACAGACAGACGAACAGAAGAATAGATAGATAGATATAATAGATAGATAAGATTAGTAATATATTAAAAATTAAGATATATGATAATAGATATGAGATAGATAGAATAGATATAGATAGATATAATAAGACTATTAAAGATAGTAAATTTAAATAGACGATAAGACAGACAGACAGACAGACGACAGACAGACAGAGAGAGAGTACAGATACAGACATAGACCAGTACCAGACAGACAGACAGACAGATAGAAAGAGATAGATAGATAAGATAGATAGATAGATATAGATAGATTAGATAGAAGAGATTAAAGATAGGAATAGATAGTATGAATGATAGATGATAGATATAATAGATAATAATAAAACATAAAATTCTAAATATATGTTTATCGATCCAATTTAATTACTCAATAATAATTAATTTATATTCAATCAGTCAATATATATTTGAATCAATATTCATAAACACAAAGGTATAATAAAATTAAATAAAATAATATAAAACTAGTAATAATAATGCTGACTAATGTTTAAACTTTTATATAATTAATTAAATGAGAATTTACTCCGAAAATTTTGTCATATTGAACATTAATTGGATAATAAACCACTATTAATTAATAAAATATAATTAATATAATAATTAATTAATTACTTAATTTAAAACTCATTAAATTTATTAATAATTAATTAATATGTTTTACTTTATGCTAAATAAAAATAACAAATTTAATTATTATTATATCATATATATGCTAATATAAATAAATAATTAACACATATATTATAGAAATTAATAACTAATAGAAAGGTGTTTATGTTATTGGAAAACAAATGTATGAAAAAAGAATGGCTCATTTAGATCTTAAAGATATCACTTTCACAAGTTTAAGTAATTACGTCACGTGACTTGTTGGCATCTACGTGACTTTATTAAGCATACACCCCATAGAAACTTTTGATTCACATTACAACGTGAACTTAATTAAGTTTACCTTTCACCTGACTTTGTTTTATACATCAACGTGACTATATTATTGTATTTAAATCATAACTTGACTTTGCAATCTAACGTGACTTTGTTTGACATTTCCGTGACACTTTATTTTTAGCAATCTCCAATGACCTATTGTTTTATAGATACGTTACTTATGTAATATTAATTAAATTACTTATCACCATTGATACTATTGTTTGTATCACGTTGAACTTATGTTTATATTCACTTGACTTTGCTATCACGTGATTATTTATATGTTTTATAAACGTACAGCGATAGATATATTGTTTAAATCAATTGAAGCATACTACTATAATCGTCACTATTATTATTTAAAATCTTATGACTTTTAGTATTAACAAATTCATATGATTCATATTCAATAAATCGTAATGCAAAGAAAATTAAAGATTGAAATTTTAGATGAAGTGAGCTTAAGAGATTAGCTAATAAATATATAGATTTAAAATTTCTATTGATTCTTGGAACTCAGAGCTTGAATCTTACTGAGTTATAATCGATCTAACGAATCTTAATAAAAAGATATTTAAATAATTACTTTATAAAATCGTTAGTATATACATTAAGATGCAAATTTATTGGAGAACGTAAAAATAGAGAATTACATATCAATGGGAAAATACTTATTGCCATATTGCAAATTAAAGGTAATTATATGGAACAAAAATTTTTAAAATAATATTTTAAAATGAGATCGAAAATAATAAAATTAAAAATTAAGTTAGATTCAAGAACATATTTGAAGAGAAATCGTTTACTTTACAATATAATTCAGTATAAGATCGGATTTAAATAAATACAAATAAATAGAAATACAATTTCAAAGATGTAAAAATAAATGGATATTCAAGAAAAATTTAATAGATATAATAGATTAAGAATAATTTATAAGAATAATTTATAAGATATAAAATATTATAAGTTAGTCAAATAAATTTAACGCCTAATAATTTAAAATAGAATATAATATATAATACTAAATAACCGTGTAGATAGAAATTAATCAAAATAAAAAAAATAATTACTTATAATAATAATATATAATGTTAATAGATTAATATATATATATAAATCCTAGAGAACAAAATTCATGACAAAATTACCTGCATATTAAGAATTAGGTTTAGGTTAAAGTGTTAGGCTAATTCTCCTTGATGAACGTCATGTGTTACTGAAGTCCTCTGCAAAGACGGATAAAAAGGATGAGGAGATTTCAAGAGAGAAAGAATTGAAAAGAGGAAGAGACGGAAGATGAAGAAGATGTAGAGAGAGAGAGAGATGAAATGATTAGTGGGCGTGTATTTGATGTTTTCATATCTGCGAGCGTTTAATAGTTCTAAGTAGATTAATTTAAAGACGCGATGAAATTTGGCAGCTCATAATAATTAGCACTATATATATTTAAAAGAAAGGTTTAATGATTACCTTAAAATAGCTGTCGAGAACATGGATTATAAGAACTTTCAGAGATTGAAGTTTAAATTGGCTGTGCGTTAAAAAATTGGAAAAGAATAATTAATTTTCAGTTCCTAGATCCAGTAAATGTAAATGAAATGAAGAACTTTTAAAAATTGTTGTTCAGGTACATAACTATTGCAGGACTACAATAAGTATGAGGATAAAGATGGTTACTTATATTAGGAATATCCTTAAAATCATGACAGCTAAAAAACGACCTGCAATAAAAATTTACTTTCCATCACATAGTATATTCCTGCTCATTGAGCTTAGTAAACAAGTCGAAGATAGATTAAATTTTTTTTTTTGGGTCTGGAAAAAAAGGTAAGACAAAAATGAAGGAATGGAAATACTATTATTATATTATAAACTTGTAAATATTATAATAAACTTGTTAAAAAAAATAAGGTGTAAGAAAAATAATTTATTTATATGGATTTTGTGTATTTATACAATATCGGCTTCAATATAAGATCATATAACCATAATTTGCTAATAATGATAAGAGAACAGCAATATTAGTTATGACCTTTAATTAACCTTATATACAGCTATTAAAAATCTATACTTATTCTTTACTCACCTAATATATATAATAAATATATATATATATATATATAATATATCTCTTACTCTCTTTATAATTCTCGTCTCTATCATACTCTATATATCTCCTCTCTTACTATATATATATCTATCTACTATCTATCTCTCATCTCTCTCTCTATATATATATTATATATATAATAATATATGTATATATTATCTAATAGTATATATATATATAAATATATATATAATTATTTATATATAAATATATATATATATATATATATTATATATATATATTATATATATATATATATATATATATATATATTATATATTATATATATATATATATATATATATATATATATATTATATATATAATATATATATATATATATATATATATATATATATATATATATATATATATATATATATAATATATATATATATATATAAGATATATAGAAAATTTATATTAAATTTAATAGATATAACAATAAATTATATATCTTTATATAGATTTTAATTAA
The DNA here is from genome assembly GCA_015478945.1 of Trachelipus rathkii. Lineage (NCBI taxonomy): Eukaryota > Metazoa > Arthropoda > Malacostraca > Isopoda > Trachelipodidae > Trachelipus > Trachelipus rathkii. The sequence continues at coordinate 24,294 of JABUQX010026783.1, read as the reverse complement.
ATATATTTGTTTATTTATATATATACATATATATAACCTATATATATAACTATATATATATATATATATATATATATATATATATATATATATGGGCGAAAGTCCAACTCAAAGTCCTCGTCGTACATCCTTGGTTCGACTAATGGAGTTCTGGCTAAGGCAAGATAGGCCCGGCAAGCCACTGCCTGAGCTGAAATTGCTTGCAATACTCAAGGACCAGCCTCGGATGTAGATAGACCTTCAGGTAACAGACCTCGGAAACGATTTTGGACCAGAAACTTGAACAACGCTTTTAAAATTAGATGCGCGACGTTTAATAAAGCAACGTATGGTGGAGAAATGGAGATCTTGGAGATGATGAAGGAGAGGAGGATTGATGATATGGGAATGGCAGAGATGCGAAAGAGAGGAGAAGAGAGAGTAAGAGATATGGGAGGAGGATATGTATTAATATATAAAGGAGTAGAGGAGGGAATCAGGAAGCACGGAATGGGCTTCATAGTAGGGCCGAAGCTGTCACATTCATACAGACCATAGAAGACATACGTGAAAGACTTGTAAGATGTACTTAATATTAAGGGGAAAAGATACCACTTCTTCCAGGTCTATTTACCGCAACAAGGACACCCAGAGGAGGTAAAGAGACAGTTCATGAAAATGTCGGAGGACGATAAGAAGATTAGGAGGATGTATTGTTGCTAATTGAAGATTTCAATGCAAGAGTGGGGAGGAGAAGAGACGGGGTGCAGAGAATGGTGGGACAGTTTGGTGAAGAGATAATGAATATGTAAGGAGAGATGTTGATAGATTTCTGTTTAAGGAAGGGAATGAAGATAATGAATGGCTTTTTCCAACAGAGGGACTCACATAAGTTCACAAGATATAGATGGAACAATATCACAGGAGAATTCGATCAACGATCTATTATATATTATATAATATCATCTAATAGTAGTCTAATAAGGAATGTGAAAGTAATATCAGGATTCGGATCATAGATTGTTGGTGACGGACCTGGAGGTGAAGACAGAAAAGTTGCAGAATATAGAAAAGAGAAATGTGATTAAAGTGAAGTCACTGAAGGAGTGTGACATGAAAAGGAAATATATTGAAAAATTAGAACATATAGAAGGAGTAGTAGAGATGGGGGAGATACAAGAAGCGGTAAGAAGGGAAGCAAAGGAGACTCTGGGTAAAAGATAGGTAGGAGGAACGAGGAAAAGACACACGAAGTGGTGGACTCAAGAAGTGAAGGAGGCAATAAAGTGGAAAACAGTATTGATGAGTAGGTGGTTGAAAACTAGAACTGTACAGACAGGCACAGTATGTGGAGGCAAAAATAAATCAGCGAGAGTGAAAAAAGAAGAGGCAGCAAAGAGAGAGGCGGAAGAAATGATGGAAGATGTGAGAGCAGGGAGAAAGAAGATTTTTAAACTGTCATAAACGTATAGAGGATCAAAGTGGAAAGTGTGTAATATCAAGGATTAGTAAGGAGAGGTTTTGGTGAGATCAACAGTCATAAAAAGAAGATTGATGGAATATTTCAGAGAACTGTTAAATGTAAATAAACAGGTAGAGGAGGGGGAGAAGAGATAATTGAAGGAGGGGAGGATAAGAATATAGAGGAGATCACTATGGAGGAGTTGGATGTGACTCTGAGAGCGATGAAGAACGTTAAGGCACCCGGGAAAGATGGAATACTCATAGAACTAATAAAAGAGGGAGGAGAGAAAATGAAAGAAGTAATTCTGAAATTGTTCAATAGGTGTTGGAACGAGAGCGAAGTACCAGAGA
>JABUQX010026783.1:0-12500 GCA_015478945.1 Trachelipus rathkii | reverse complement strand
TGCTCCTTTGCGTTCTTCATTGCGTTCTTCAGTCATATATAAATATTCCTGTGGTGCTTGCACGAGCACTTATGTTGGCAGCACTCAGCGCCAACTCTGTCAGGGCTGATGAACATAGAGGCTGCTCGGCTAGAACCGGTACATATTTTACATCCCCATCCCCTTCCAGCATTAGAAACCATAGTTTCATTATAAATCATCCCATAAGTCTATCTCGTTTCACAATTCTTTCACAAACCAATCAACAACTTGATCTGAAAATTTTTGAATCAATTCATATAGCCAGTCTTAACCCATCACTTCATAATGATAGCGGTCCGTTTCACCTGCAACTGTTCTTGTTATAAATTTTGTGATTATAATAGTGTTATTATATAGACTTCAACAGTCATTTACCTACAAGATACTCAAGTATTATTGCCATGTTTGTCCTGAAGATGGGAATTACTGTTTCCCGAAACGTCGACAAGATCTCATCATATTTATCCAGAACAATTTATTAATTAGTGATTTAAACGTTCATATAAATTGTTCTGTAATATAATTATAAACAAAATTTTTATTTTTTTAGATGATTAGGATGGATAATTTATTATTATTTATTTATTTATTTATTCATCTTTTATTTTTTATTATTATTTATTATTATTATTTTATTTTTATTATTTTTATTTATTTATTTTTTATTTTATTATTATTCTATATATATTATATATATATATATATATAATATATATATATATACTGATTATATATAGTATATTATTATATATAATATAATATATGTAATCTTAATAATATTATTATATATATATATATATATTATATATATAGTATATATATAATATATATATATTTATATATATATATATATATATATATATATATATATATATATATAATATATATATATATATATATATATAATATAATATATATATATATATATATATATATATATTATATATATATATATATATATATAATTATATATATTATATTATATATATAATATATTATATATATATATATATATTTATATATATATATATATTATTATATAATATATATATATATATATATTATATATTATATATATAATATATATATATATTTAGTATAGGGTGGACAACTACCGCTAAAATGCCGCAACCGGAAGTTGCAACCGGAAGTTGCGCATGTTGCAAAGCAACATTTTGCAACATCCGGTTTTTCAAGGTTGACGTGTCAAGGTTAGGGTTTTTAAGGTCGGTGAGACCAAATTTAAGGTCTGGAAGACGTTTTCGGAGGGTTTCAGTCCCCTGATAAGGGGCGGAGGCCCTCAAAAGGGGGCTTTTTTGTTTGAAGGTTTTATAAATGATCCGAGTAGATCATTTTTGTGGTTCCAATCGTATTTATCGTGATCAATTATCCCTATATCGATGTTTAAATCGTCTTTCTAGGTGCTCTGGTTGACTTTTAACAATGAAAAATATAATCGAAAGAAAATAATTACTATAATTAACATTCGATTAATCGTAGTAGTGATGGTACAGTTTGAGCTCGACCAGCTTTTTCTCAAAAAGCATAAGAGCTATAGGTCTGAAACTTGAAATATAATGTATGTATGTGTATAAGCATGAAACCAGTGTATAATTTCAAGTCTGAATAGGATTGTATATAGAGGGGGGTCACCCCCGAGAGCGAAGGTGAAATATAACGCTACGCCCTTGTTGTTGCTTCCTTTTCCGAGTAAAGATTAGACTTAACGATAACTAATCGAGCAGGTGGACCACAGGCGAGTTTTGGTGACTGTAGGTCACCCCTAAGGGGGTGCAGCCCCTTAGCGCCAAGGTCAGATTCGTCCTGAAAATCCTGTTAGGCTTAACGTATTGGGCTAAAATTTGGATGTGAGCTATATTAGATGATGCAATCTCGTTCGGAGAACGAGCTCACGCTACTAGTTTCTTCTGCGCTCCCCCCCCATGGGGACGCTGCCCCCTCTCTCTAAAAATTAAAATAATCTTAGAAGCTTGAAACTCAGAGACAGGATGGAGGATTCGGAGTCTGAGACGGAGTTGAGAGTTGCAGTGAGTTGGATTCGGCTTCGGAGTCCAGGGGCCCCACCGGAGGGGGTCCCCCTTTGAAAAAAAAAAGAAGAAGAAATGCATGGAATGCAAAACAGAGGATGAAGAAAGGAAGAAAAAGAAAGGAAGAAGAAGGAAGAAGAAGGAAGGAAGAAGAATGAAGAATGAGGAGGAGTAGGAGAAGGATTCAGAGTTGGCTCCGGCACCGGTGCTGGAGCCACTGCGCGGTGCGGAGTTAGTCTTCATTCGATATGATTTCGAAATATGCTGCGTATCTTTTTGCATACTTGAGGTCTAGAGCTTCGAATATTTTGATGATTGATAAGCCCTGTAGGTTCTAGGACCCCATTAGGGTGGGGTTCGACTGAAAAAAAGATCACAGAGTGCAAAACAGAGGCGAGGGAGGAATGAAGAAGGATGAAGAAAGAATAAGGAGGGAAAGAATGGAGAAGGAGTCGGACTCAGAGGAGTAGGAGTTGGCACAGATGCACCGGTGCTAGCTCCGGGCGGTGCCGAGTTATTAAATATTAGTGTAATGATGCAATATTGGTGTCTTATATATGTTATTGGGTCTGTAGATTTCGAAAATAAATGGTTTCAGAACCATCAAGAAATAAAAAATAAATAAATAAATAAATAAATAAATACAATAAATAAAATTTCTTATTTCTTTTTTGTTTATAACTTACAAATATTACGTTTTTAATACCCTTAAAGCAGTAATACACCTAAATCAAACACCAGTCAGCCAGACATCCAACCTCCCTCCTGACCATCTGTGATCTATTGATCTATTGATTTAAGGTCACATTTCGAGTAACATTTTGAATAAACATAACATAAATCAAGCTATCTTTTATACAAGCTTTCAGCCAATTTAGCTGACGAAACAAAGTTGTTCACATTAATAAAAGCTTACTTAGCATCATCTGAATGATGAATAGTAACCCACAACGAGAACTTAGACCATCTTAAACAAGAATAATGAGTTAACATAACAAACGGACCACACTTAAAACCAGTAAAGTAACTAACATAACATCCAAAAATGTAACTTATTCACACTTTGTCAAGCAATGTCTCTAACATTAACAATTGTATTTTACATTAACATGGCAATATTTTAACAAAAATTTTACCATAACCGTGTGTAATATCATACAGGGCCAATGAGTGTAATACTCTACGTAACATAGTTTTCAATAATAAAAGTCACATTAACCATTAATCAGAACTAAGAATATAATTACAAAGGCCAACAGGCCATCCTAAGCCAGAATAAACTTGGCTATAACATTAAAACCCAAAGATTCACATACAACCTACAGCACTAATCCATTTTAATGCATATCTCTGTAGAGAAAACTTAAAAAGTCCATGGAAAAGTTTTCATCAATAACCTTGACTTCATATAGGTTATGATGAAAACTCTTCCATGAACCAGAGATCTTCGAAACATCATTCGAACATTGCTTTGCTAATGAAGTCATTTGATTTGCTAATTACCAACCCTCATACGGAATCCTAATTCATATCTTTGAAGTCTTGTAATAGACGTTATGATCAAGGATACGTATGAGGGTTGAGATCCATTTCGAATGATCATTCACACTGACTGAGAAATACTAGTAAAGTCCGTAAAGAGGACATTCGAGGAGGCAGAATAGAGGTCATCATACCAACACAACGAAAAATGGTCTTATCTTGACGAATTTGGAAGTGTAAAACAGCTCTAAAGGTAACGAATTCTTATCATTTCAACCAATCAGAAGAAACTAAACAAAGAATACAATGCACGAACGAACCATATCAGTTTCAAAAGGGGTAATATTTTCTCGTTAGACAACAACAACAACACAACAAACAACAACAACAAACAACAACACAACAACAACAACAACAACAACCAACAACAAAACCAGTCCAAAAATAGTAATTATCATACACACCAACGAATATATGCTAACGTTTAACATAGTTTTCACATTATAAAGCTAACATAGCATCATATAGACTAAGAAAATAATGTACACGACGAATCTATCACGAATAAACAACTAACATTAACAAAGTTCCATACTTTAACAGCAGAAAGTACCTAACACAGCGTACAAAACGAAACCTATACATTTGTTTTCAAGCATATCTCTAACATATTCAAATGTTAATTTTCATTAAAAACTGATATTTACGTAGCATTTAGTACGTATCATTTCGATAAACATAGCGCAAACGAGTTCTTATATACATAACACCGAATATATGCTAACATAATCAGGTCTTTTCATATTAATAAAGCTAACATAGCATCTTATGAACTAAGAAAATAATGTACAACGGACAAACAACACAATTAAGCAACGAATAGTGTAATAACATTAGCAAGCTCCACACATTAACACACTGTAAAAAGCATAACTAACATATGCATACAAAACGTAACCTATTCACACTTTTTTCCAAGCACATATCTTTAACATATTAACGTTAATTTTACATTGGACATAGTAATATTTAACATGGATTTATCATAATCTTGTCTAATTTTCATACAGACCAACGAATAATTTAACATAAACAAAGTTTTATCCAACATAACACAAAAATAAGTTGTCTTTTATTATACTAACCATGAATATAGCTTAGCACAAAGCTTTAGCATTCAAATATAAAGACTAACATATCTTAACCACAACTAGAATTAATAGTACAAAAGGCAAAACTTAACATACCTCGCGATGAATAATCAGCTACATCCTGAAATTCCCTACTTATCAAAGGTAAAGTACCTAATAAGTCATACAATACTCGATATGTTCCCAATTTTCCCGCATATCAGCAACAGGTAAAACCGTATCATCTAACAAAATTCCCTCAACTAAAGTTGACCAATTATCAAAGATACCAAGCATCTGAACTCACCGAATTCACACCCATCTTCATCAAAGTTGTCACTCGTTTTTGAGTATACATATTTATTCATCCGAACTATGAATAAGGCAATAGACATAGCAAAAATTCTAGGCAAACCTCAACATTACCACAAAAACTTAATCGTAGGCTCACGTTTCTAACACACCATCGTCAGGCTAACACAGTAATATCTTACAAAAAAAAAACATCATTTCTCTAACAAAATCAGTGTTATTTTCACACTTGTCATAGTAATATTTAACATACGTAAACCTAACTAAAAAATTACAGAATAACAGTTTTCATTAATCAAGAATATCTAAAGCAACACATAACCTTCCGAGAGAAAACCAAGGGGGCTGCTCTTTGTAACACCTAACGCTTTCATGAAGTAACATGAAATATTTTTATCCTTACCCTAATTTTAGACCCCGCCCCCTTTCAGAAAATTCATTTCAAAACTGCTTAGAATTAAGCAACAAGCCGCATCATACAGAGGCATTTGATAGCCACTGTAAAGTAACTGTAAGCACTATTTGAGATCACCCCAGAGAGATGCCACGAAGACACCATCTCGGGGCACCTGAAGAGGGTGTAAGCGGTAAGAGCACAGCCCTTTGGGCTGAGCCCTTATGTAACAGGTAAAGACGTATTATCTTAACAAAAATCCCTTTAAACAAAGTGATCAATCTATCAAAGATAACCAGCAATCTTCGACTATGATTTGACCACTATCATTCATCAAAGTGTCACCACGTCATTCTAGTAGTAAATCATATGAAAACTATAGAATAAAACGTAGACATTAGCAAAATTCTCGGTCAAAACCTGACACTTACTCAATAAAAACTTAAAACCTAGGCTCACGTTATCGTAAAACACATTCATCGTCAGGTAAAAAAAAAAAAAAAAAAAAAAACAAAAAAAAAAAAAAAATTTTTAAAAAAAAAAAAAAAAAAAAAAAAAATTTTTTTTTTAAAAAAAAAAAATAAAAAAAAAAAAAAAAAAAAAAAAAAAAAAAAAAAAAAATTCACAGTAAATATCTTACTATATTCGTAATTTCTTTACAATCAAAGTTAATTTCACCCTTCATAGTTTAATAATGTTAATAAAAGTCTATATAACCTACGAGTACCATGAGTACAATACCACAAGTACTCTTGAGTAACACAACCACCTCCCGAGAGAAACCCAGGAAGGATGCGCCCCTTGAAAGGGTGAGATCTGAGAGGGGGGATCCCCCCGAAGGGGTGTAAGCGGGATTTGGGCCTCAGCCCGAAGGAGGATGAGGCCTTACCCTTCCTTCGGAGGGGTAAATGCCCGCTTCACCCCTTCGGAGTGATCCCGCCTCTCAAAGATTACACTTACCTTTCAGAGGGGCGCATCCTCCTGGGTTTTCTCTCGGGAGGTGTGTGTTGCTTTTGATACTCTTGGATTTAAATGAAACTGTTTATTTTCGTAAGTTTTAGCGTACGTTATGGTTTTAAATATTTAACTATGACAGGGTCGAAACTTAAACCACTGATTTGGTTAGAGAAATGACTTTGATGTTTTGTTAAGCATATTAGCTGTGTTACGAGTTCTGTGCATGTGTTAGAAACGTGAGCCTAGGTTAGGTTTTTTGAGTAATGTCAGGTTTGACCGAGAATTTTGCTAATGTCTCGTTTATTCATAGTTCAAATGATGTAATACTCGAGACGTTTGACACTTTGATGAGATAGTGGCAATTCAATAGGTCGAGATGTTAGGATATCTTTTGATAGATTTGATCACTGTTGATTAAGGGATTTTCTGTTAGATAAATACGTGCTTTACCTGTTACCATAAAGGGCTCAGCCCAAAAGGGCCTGTGCCTTGACCGCTTAACACCCTCTTAGGTGCCCGAGATGGGTCTTACGGTGCATCTCTCTTGGTGATCTCAAAGATAAGTGCTTACAGTGCTTTACAGTGCTATCATCGCCGTCTGTATTATGCGCTGTTAGCATTATCTAGACAGATTTTGAAGGATCATTTTTCTGAAAGGGGGGTGAGGAAGGTCTAAAATAGGGTAAGATAAAAATTTATTTACTCATGAACGGCGTTAGGTGTTACAAGGAGCACATCCCCCCTGGGTTTATTTCTCTCGGAAGGTTATGTGTTGCTTTAGATACTCTTGTTAATGAAAAACTGTTTATTCCGTAAGTTAGGTACGTTATGCTAAATATTACTATGACAATGTGGGAATAACACTGATTTGTTAGAGAATGATGAGGATTTGTAAGATCATTACTGTTAGCTGACGATGATGATGTTTAGAAACGTGAGCCTAGAATAAGTTTTTGTTGGTGAGTAATGTTAGGTTTGCCTAGAATTTTGCTAATGTCTATGCTTATTCATAGTCAATTGATGTTATACTCAAAAACGAGTGACACTTTATGATGAAGATTGTTGTTAATTCGAGTTCCAGATGTTGGTATCCTATTGAATTAAGATTGGTCCACTTTGTTGAGGGAATTTTGTTAGATAATACGGTTTTACTGTTGCCTGATATGCGAAGAAAAGGGGAACATAATCGGGAGATTGTAATGCCTATAGCTACTTTACCTATTGATTAATTAAGGGATTTTCAGGATGTTAGCTGATAATTTCATGCGCGAGGTATGTTAAGTTTGCCTTTGTACATTAATATTCTTAGTTGCGGTTAAGATATGTTAGCTTTATTGATGCTAAAACTTTGTTGGCTAAGCATATATTCAATGAAGTATAGTATATAAAGAAACTTATTTTTGTGTTAATGTATTGGAATTAAATTTGTTTCATGTATTACAATTTATTCGATTGGAAAAGTGATAATGACAATTGGACAAGGATTAGATAAATCTGTTAATATACTATGTCATGTAAAATTAACGTTAATATGTTAGAGTAATGCTTTGGAAAAAAAGTGTGAATAGGTTACGTTCTTGTATGCTATGTTAGTTACTTGAAGGTGTTAAGTGTGGAGGCTTTTGCTAATGTTAACACTTTATTCCTGCATTAATTTGTTTAGTTTGTCGTTGTAATTATTTTCTTGTTAAATATGACGCTTATGTTAGCTATATTAATATGAAACCTTGTTATGTATAGATATATTCCGGTGAGTTAGTATATTAAGGAACTCGTTTTGCGCTATGTTTTATACCGAAATGATACTCTAAATGCTACGTAAATCAGTTGTTAATGTAAAATTAACATTGACATGTTAGAAGATATGTATTATTACTATGGAAAAAAATAGTGAAAATAGAGTTACGTTTAATGTTCACGTGTGATTAGTACACTACTGCTGTTAAGTATGAACTTTCAGTTAATGTTAGTTGATATTTATTCAGTGATGATTCGTCGTGTACAATTAATTTTCTCTAGTCCACATGATTGCTATGTTAGCTTTATAATGTGAAAAACAATGTTACGGTTAGCATATATTCGTTGAGTTGGTATATAAAGAACTTAATTTTTGGATTGTTATTGTTGTTGTTGTGTTGTTGTTGTTGTTTAACGAGAATATATACCCTTTTGAAATGATATGGATCGTTCGTAGCATATGTATTTTGTTTAGTTTCTCTGAATGGTTGAAGAAAGAATCTCAGTTACACTTTTAGCAGCTGTTATACATCAAATTTCGTCAGTAAGAAATTTTTCGCTGTGCTGGTATGAAACCTCTCATTCTGCTCTTACGAATGTCCTCTTTACGAGGACCTTTACATAGTATTTTCAGTCAGGTGACTGATTCATCGTCAAAAGTGAAATTATGATTTCCAACTCATACGTTTATCCTATTCATAGTCTTGATTACAAGACTTAAAACTAATTGATAGGATTCGCTATGAGGTTGGAATATAAGCATCAATGACTTCATTAGCAAGCATTCGAATTTGATGCTTATCAGATCATACTTGCGTTCATGAAGAAGTTTTCATCATAAACCCCCTATATGCAAGTACGCGTACCTTTCGACCTGCACCCACTCCTCCCTCACTCGGCACTTTTTTAAGTTTCACTCTACCGATAATATGTCGACTACCACATTGTGATTGTTGCTTGATAGGTCTGTATGTGAATCATTTGTTAATGTTAGCAGTATTATTCTTGCGTTAGATGCCGGCCTAACATGGTTATGCCTTTGTACATTATTATTCTTAGTTCTGATAATGTTATGTTTGACCTTATTAATATGAAAACTTTGTTTACGTCATAGAGTATACTCATTTGGTCTATGTATTGATAATTAACCAACCCAGTCATTCATACGCGTAAAATTTTCTGTTACCACAATCTTGCCAGCTCGCTTAACTGTAACCAATTAACATTGTATACGTATCAGACGACACCCACATGCATTGACAAAGTCGTGATAAGTTAACGTTTATTGGATGTCATGTTAGTTAGCTTTACTTGGGTGTTAGTTGTGAGCTCCTTATGTTAATCTTTAACCAATATACTCTTCTTGTTTAAGATGGGCTACGTTTCTCGTTGTGGAGTACTATATTTCATGTTCAGATGATGCTAAGGAAGCTTTTTTATTAATGTGAAAACTTTGTTACGTCAGCATAAATTGCTGGAAAGCTTGTATATAAGAGAACTTGATATTTATGTTATGTTGTATTCAAAAATGCATTACTCGAAATGGACCTTAATCAAACTAGATCAATAGACACAAGCATGGTCAGGGAGGGAGTGGCATGCTGGCTGATGGTGGTTCTCGATTTAGTGATTTCTGCTTTGGGTATGTAAAACGCTAAAATTTGTTAAGTTAATAAACATAAAAAGGAAATCAAGAAACTTTATTATATTTATTTATTTATTATATTTATATTTTTATCTTCATTGAATGAGTTCTCGGAACCCATTCATTTTCGAATCTTACAGCACCCAACAATAACATAATTATAAGACACCAATTCTGCATCATTACACTAATATTTTAACTAACTATGGCACCGCACAGGAGCTAGCAACCCGGCTGCATCTGTAACTCATACTCCTCTGAGTTCAGGCTCATATCTTCATTCTATTCCCTTCCTTATTCATCTTTCATCCTTCGTTCATTCCTCCATCTCGACCTCTTTTTGCACTCCTGTGCTCTTTATTTATTCAGTCGAGACCCCCCCTAATGGGGGTCCTAGACACCCTACACGGGCTTATAATTCATATTCGAACTCTACGACCTCAATAACCATTATAAACAAGCACCACACATTGATTGTCCTTATACGAACTGTCTTATCTAAAAAAACCAACAACCCTATCAAACAGCACCGCAGTGGCTCCAGCACCGGTGCAGGAGCAACTCTGAATCCTTCTTCCTACTCCTCCTTCATTCTTTCATTTTCTTCCATTCCTTCTTCTTCCTCCTTCTCTCCTTTTTCTTATTCCTTTCTTTCATCCTCTGTTTTGCGATTCCAAGCCAATTATTCTCTTCTTTTTTATCTTCAAAAGAGGGACCCCCCATCCGTTGGGCCCTGGACTCCCGAAGCGAATCCAACTCCAACTAATCCACTCCAAAACTCCGTCTTACAGATCGAATCCTCCATCTGTCTCTGAGTTTCCAAGCTTCTAACACATTATATTTAAATTATTAGACGAGCGGGAGGCAGCGTCCCCATATGTGAGGGGGGACAGCAGAGAAAGTACTTGTCTCGACCGAGATTCAATCAATCCATAAGCTCAATCCAAATTTCAGCCCACATACGTTAAGCCTAACGGAATTTCAGGGACGAATCTGACCTTTTGGCGCTAAGGGCTAGCACCCCCTTAGGGTGGACTACAGTCCACACAAAACTCGACCTGGGTCACCTGCTCGATTAGATTATTGTTAAGTCTAATCTTTACTCGGAAAAGGAAGCAACAACAAGGGCGTAGCGTTATATTTACACCTTCGCTCACGAGGGTGACACCCCCTATATACATCCTACAGACTAGAAAATTTACACGGTTTCATGCTTAACACATACATCTTACTTATATTTCAAGTTTCAGCCAACATATAGCTCTCTATGCTTTTTGAGAAAAGCTGGTCGCTCAACTGTACCATCACTACTACGATTAATCGAATGTTAATTTTAGTAAATATTTTTCTTTCGATTATATTTTTCATTGTTTAAAGTCACCAACAAGACAAGCACCCCACTCAGAAAGACACGATTTTTAAAATCCGATATAGGGATAAATGAAAATTCACATAACAATACGATTGGAACCAATCAAAAATGATCTCACGATACATTTAAAATCTATCTTAGGCAACCAAAAAAGCCCCCTATTTGGGGGCCTCCGCCCCCCTTCAGGGGAACATAAACCTTCGCGAAAACGCGTCTATCCAGACCTTAAATTTGGCTCTCAACCGACCTTAAAACCCTAACCTTGACCACGTCAACCTTGAAAAACCGGATGTTGCCCAAAAATCGTTGCTTCTGCAACAAATGCGCCAACTTCCAGACGGTTGCAACATTCCGGTTGCCGGCTTATTAGCAGGATAAGTTGTACCACCACTATCACTATCATATATATAATAATAATAATATATATATATATATATAATATCAAATAATATATAGTATATACTATTATATATACTATAATATATATATACATAATATATATATATACTATATATACTATATATATATATATATAAATAATATATATATAATATCATATATATATATATGCAAAGTTATTATAATATTTTAAATATTTCCTATTTTTCAGGTTCTTTTTACCACGTACTACTTTCCTAATAGGTAACGGGCGTGGCCTCAATGTTCATCGTTTTCATATCCTCCAGACATCCCTTCAATTATATTATAGTATAGCCTAATTAAGGAACAACTTTTTAATTAATGACATAGATAAAAACCCGTCAAGAACATGTCTTATACTGACTTGAAACAATAATCTCATAATGTTGCGCAAGCTTCAGTGAATTTTGTCTTTAGAACGAAAGCAAATTAAGAAGTGACCAACCATTCTTTAAATTTTGCATAACATTAAGATCCTATTATTTTAAATGAACTTAACTAACGATGTATAATTATTATTTTCTCTGTTTGCTGCTTACAAGAAGGCATTGTAATAAAATTATGCACATCATTCGTGTTTTTTATATATATAATACTATATATATATATATATAAATATATATATAATACTATTATAATTATTATATATATTAATATATTATATATATATATATATATATATATATATATATATATATATATATGATAAAATATATATATATTTATATATATATATCATATATATAATATATAATATATATATATATATATATATATATATATATATATTATATAAATATAATTAATATATATATATATATATAATATAATACATATATAATAATATTCCATCAACAACCACCTTTTTTCCCCCAAGACTGGAGGTAAGGATGGCCATAGCATCACCGGAAACAGAAGATAGTAGAAGAATAGACGCAAGTACAAAAAGAAAGCCCAGCTTCCGCCCATCTCTCTCATTTTT
>JABUQX010026782.1:15000-20271 GCA_015478945.1 Trachelipus rathkii | reverse complement strand
GGTAATATTCGTTCAATCAATTTGGGTGTTTAACCGTTTCGCATTTATCGTGAAACACTTTCGCGTTTTCGTGCATAACTTCATATATATATATATATATATATATATATATATATATATAAATTTAATTAAGTGTTAAGTGTAGGGAGAATGAGTATTTATTTGTGGTAAGTGGGTGATATTTAAGATAATAATTTCGTGTTTGGTAAGAATACGATTTCATAAAAATTTCGGAGGAAGGGTTGTATCCCTTTATCCCCCTATGTACGGCACTATATATATATATATATATATATATATATATATATATATATATATATATATATATATATATATATATATATATATATATATATATATATATATATATATATATATATATATATATATATATATATATATATATATATATATATATATATAAATGAATTTAACATACTACGCTAATATATATATATATATATATATATATATATATATATATATATATATATATATATATATATATATATATATATATATATATATATATGTTAATCACTTCAACCATCAAATGATTAATGAACTTGCATTCATTAATCGAGGGGATGGATTAATAATTACTTTCAACGTAGTGCTTTATTTGACAATAGTGATATGGATAATTGACAGAGATGGATTTGATAAATTAAGTAAATGAGGTAATTCTAATGCACAAATGTCGTTAGAAATTATGATAACACCATATAAACTAACAAATAAAAATGGCAAGAATTCCTAATCTAAATGACCTGTTAATAGGAGGTCGAGAATGATACCGCCTCATCGCGTGAGGGCTGTCAAAGGACTGATCATGATTCAGCTTGGCGGTGTCCCATCTCGGGCACTTCCCGCCAATGCCAACTCTTTGTTTGGCGTCTCTTTCTCGGGGAAGAAAGAGATGCCAGACAATGGAGTTTAAATACAATGCATAAGGTATAAAAGTATGGAGGCTTCACCAGGGATTTGAAAGAGGTAAGCATGAGACCGGCAAATTAGCCTCTTACAGCTGCATACCTACTAATGACAATGCATGCTATTGTCTCACAAGGATTCCCTATCGTAATTTCGGCTTAGACTTTGGTGATCTCGGTTGTGGGAAAAAAATAACTGTTCTCACAAACGCACGTGACGCGTGTGTTTGTGATAGTTTCACAGTTTTTTTCTATACCCGCCTTCTGAGTAATAACTAACATGCTGGAGGAAGGAGGGAGGAAAAGAATGGAAGCACTAATTAGAGAGAGAAAGAAAACATTATAAAAATATGAGCTCGTATAACGACATTTTTAATTACATTGTAATCTTCGTCGGGGATACCTGTTTCCTCTATATTTTTGTTTCAATTTTCCAACTCTTTTCTTATCGTTCCGTTCGGTTCTCGTCTCGAACTCACTTTCAATGTCACATTCTCAGAGGTGAAACTAATGTCTCCACCGTTTGATTGCTTGCAATTGGAACCTTGCCGGTAAGAGGGTTTCTTATTAACCTTGCGTTTTCAAATGCAGTTAAGATCCACTCATTTCACACCTGCGAATCTTCCCTTTGAATGGTAGAGTTCAAAATGATATTCCATTTCTGCTTTCTCCTATGTTTTATTATCAATTCTATTTTGTTGTTTTTTTTTTTCATTTGAAGGTCATTTTCAGAGTAACCTTTATTTGTAGGTTGGGAGTGTGAGAACTGTTGTTGTTGTTGTTGGTCAATAGATGGCGCTTTCTGGGTGACAGATAAGGAGAGATTTTGGTGGCTACAGTCGAAGATCGTTTGGAAGCTTTGCTCTGATTGGCCAGTTCGCAGATGGGAGGGCCAATCACAGTGTTCGTAAGAGAAGCGTGGGATTCTTTTCTTTTTGTGGATATTTCTACTTTTAATATTTTTCTGATCATCTTAACATTAAAAAAAAGATTTTTGGGCTACGAGAGTAAGATGTTTGGAAAAAAGAAAAGAAAATGAGTCTTAATATTATCATGCATAATAAATTTTGAGTCATAAATTATACTTTTTAAAATGTGCTTTTCGCTATACAATTTCAGGATTTGCATTTTGTTTTTAGGCTAATGGCGCGCAGCTAGCGGGTACATGTACATCGAGTATAATTATAGCAAGTCTCGTTAAGAGCTCGGTTGCTTTGACAAATGTTTTCTTTAACCAAATTTTAATCATCTTTGACAAAAATATATAATTTTCTCTAAAACAGAGAATATCTTTTTATATGCAATTGATTCATGAAATGATATTAAAAATGTTTATTTTCCTCTATAAAAATGCAATATATTTTTAGAAATATTTTAGTGACCCATTTTAATTCCATTTTCTATCGTTCTGAGGGTTCAGACCGTATGGCTTTCATTCCTCGAACTTTCAAATTTTGAAAAAGCGTTTAAAATAAATTACAGTTTAATTTTCAGCAAATACATTGATCATCGAAGAAACTTTCAAATCTTTAATAAGATCATAATCATTCAACATAATAGTTATTTTTGATGGTAATTTAATTATTGATGGAAAAGATGATTTTTAATTTTTTCTATGTTGTTGTAAGAAAAAAAAGAAGATTTTGAAATTCTTGGAAACGTGGCAATTCGGCTACTCTTTATCATGAATCAGAGCTGCCTTCATACCTTTGCCTCCATAAATCTCTTTCTCTCTCTTTTTTTTTTTTTTTTTTTGAAATTTATCTATTTGCTCTATACCTCCCAGCGTAGATACGTTATGGTATAACCTTTTTCTAAACTCATTCTGTCCTTTCCTACTCGTCAGCTGGAGTAACCGAACAGTCTATTCAAAAGTTTGCCGCGCGATCTCCGCCAGAATTGTATAGAGTCATCTTTTAAAGAACATTATATTTGATATATTTATCATTTTTATTTTAGTAACAATTTTTGAGGAATTTTTAATTGAATTTATTACTAAATTATGAAGTAACTTTCATTTTAAATTTATTGTTTATTTATTTTGATCTGTATTAAATAATATGTTGGGCTGTCTGCCTATTTATTTTATATAGCGATTGATGGCAACTCGACTGTTGGAGTCATTTGGCTGTTTGAAATTTTTGGCTATAAGAAAATCTTTTCATGACTATCCTATAATAATTATCATATATAAATAAATGTATAATTTTCATGCAACAAGAGATAATAGAATCATAAGATAAAAACCTTACCAATTTTTGGAAACCTTTATTTTACATTTTGCCGTTTTTTGGCTTTACTCTTTGAAATAACATTTATAATTTTTGGTAATATTTTATACTTGATTATTTTTATCTGAATTTTAGTTGTTAATTTTAATTCAAGATGGCGCATGCGGAAGCCATTTACATAGATTTTAACGGGTGTCTGTTTCACAGTATCACAATTTTTTTTTTTTTTTTTCATTTTATTGTTCATTTACAATGTCTTTACATTTATCACTATTGTTCATTTTTATTATTTTTATTTTTATTTTTATTTTTATTTTATTATTATTATTATTATTATTATTATTATTATTATTATTATTATTATTATTATTATTATTATTATTATTATTATTATTATTATTAGTAGTAGTAGTAGTTTTTGATTTTAGATTTTAAGTGTTTCTGATTTTATTTGATGATATATTTATTTTTCACAAAGGTTGTTCTACGTTGAAATTTTTAAAGTATTTATCCCTACTTGGAGGGAGGGAAAAGGGGTTTTGGAGATGCTTGGGGGGAGTAGCTCGCTTTGTTTTTCTTTTTTTTTTTTTTTTTTTCTAATTTGTGTTTCTGCACAAAGTGTCGCCCAGATAGGCGAGTGTGTGTATACTTACACATGACGAGATTTTGTGGAGATGTTCATATACCGTTGTTGGTAAATCTTTTAGAAAAAAAATCTTTCACTAAAACGGAGTTCTCTATTGAAAAGGTTTTGCGCGGTTTCTTCACCCATGGTCTCCCTTAGACGAAAAAGGAATTTACTTGGGAGGCTCGTTGTGGCTTGTCATTTGTGCCCATTGGCTGACACGTCTACATTATGTTTTGATCTTACCGCTATGATTCAGTTCTTCAATTGTTTTCTCCAAATTCTTTATAAGTGTTATTTTTGATTGGGATTTTGATCGTGGCTAATAACTGAATGGGGAGCTTTTGTGGTATTAATTTTTAATTTTTCTTGGCCACTTTTTATTTTATAAATTTTGAAAATGTACCGAGCTTTTTATCCAAATCATTCTGTTTTTCCAGAAAATTTGGAAGTATGATTGAATGCGCAAACTTGCTTTGTGTTTGGTGAGAGGCGGGTGGCGTGATTTTCAACCCAGCCTCTGATGACGAAGCAGATGGGCTCGCCTCCTCATGCGAGGGGGAAATTCGTTGGGGAGAAGATCTTCCTTTCCCTCTTTTAAAGTGGGTTTCGCCTTAGTTTTAAAGCTCAATTTCTTCGTTGTTGCATCATTTCTATAGCCCGTTGTTCTTGAAGGCTGTCTTTGGCGTCGCTTTGATTAACTGTTTGAAGCGTCTCTTTTAGGCTAATTTCGAGAAGCTTGAATTTTGAATTTTCGCTTTCGAAATAATAACGACTTTTTTTCAATGAGGTTAATAAGAAGCTTTTTCTTCACGTTATTAACTTTGACAAGTAATTTATTCACTTTAATCACATATCTTCTTTTACTGAGATAACAATAACCGTTTTTTTTTTTGGTCTAATTTGGAATTTTTAACAATTTCAAAACTATCATTTCTAAATTAGGGGTTTTTGGGGTCAGCGAGGTGTTTTCTTATTGTCACTGCTGGGGTTACCACAGATGTCTAGGTTGAAATGTACTAACCTATATCCAGGAGGGGTTTAATTAATGAGTACTGGCGTGGTGCTTTATGAACAATAGTGATACGTGATAATGAATGAATGGATTTGAGTAATTAAGTAAATGAGGTAAATCTATGCACATAATCGTTAGAAACAGGATAACAAACACCTATAACTAACAAATAAGAATGGCAAGGATTCCTAATCTAAGTGACCTGTTAACAGGAGGTCGAGAGTGATACCGCCTCATCGCGTGGGGGCTCTCAAAGGACTGATCAGGAGTCCGCTTGGCGGTGTCCCATCTTGGGCACTTCCCGCCAATGCCAACTCTTTGTTTTGCGTCTTCTTTCTTTGTAAAGAAAGAGAAAGATTTGAATTTTAAATAACATATACGGTATATACAAGTTATATTCAAGGGATTTGAAAGTGATATGCATGAGACCGGCAAATTAACCTCTGGTACCTACTAATGACAATGCAT
>JABUQX010026782.1:0-2500 GCA_015478945.1 Trachelipus rathkii | reverse complement strand
TATATATATTATATTATATATATATATATATATTATATATATACGTATATATACTTATAATATATATATATATATAACATTGAACTCTACTAAATCTAAAACCTCTATGAGTTGCCTTCCTGCGAACACATTATAACTCTTCCAATGACATTGGGTGAGCTACCAGGTTTTTTAAACCACAATATGATAAGTTGTGATGTTAATATGACTCTGAACAATAACGTCACATAAAGATGAATCGTCGTTCATCCTCTGAAAAACGACAATAACTCGCTGTGACTCCCTAGAATATACAAGTTGTTTATACAAACATAAACGTTGACTCCGGCAATGCTTTTGTTGGAAAAAACGTTAATTTTTGATCGCATAAAAATTCATTAGATGACGTTTTATTAAATGCGTCATAGTTGGGAACGCGCTCCATCAATCAGAGAAGACATCATCAGACAAGCATATTAAATCCATACTAATTTGGAAGTTCACATAAACGCGACCAATATTTATATTTTCGTGTGTGTGTGTGTGTAGGTGTGTGTGTATCTGTGTGTGTGTTGTGTGTGTGTGTGTGTTTACATTGAATAAGTACTCTTACATTTTCACGTAGCGCAATTTCGGATTTTTGTTTACCAATTTAAAATCCTTTGCATAAGGGCGGGAAAGCAAGTATTTCTCTAATTACACTCTAAAAAATAAATGGTCAAAACCCGGTAAAATTAACCGGACAAATCGGCCTATTTTTACGGTAAAATTTTAAAGAACACAAACCGGACAATTTTTCTTACCGGAAAAGTTGGCCGATTTGTCCGGTCTGCATATTTACCGTTTTTTGACACTACTATTTTTACCGATCGCTAACAGGACATTTTATATATATATATATATATATATATATATATATATATAAATATATATATATATATATATATATATATATATATATATATATATATACTATATATATATAATATATATAGATATTATATTATATATATATATATATATAGTATATATATCATATATATATATATTATATATAATACATACATAATATTACATACCATATATACATACATACCAAACCGAATATGTCAGTGACATACCATACATACATTACCATAGCCATACATACCATAATACATTACATACAACAACATAACATACATACAACATACTACATACATACATTACATACATACATACAAGAACATACATACATACAGTACATACATACATACATAACATACACTACATACATACATACAACATACATAATACATCGAGTCTTCCATCCATCAATCCATCCACCATCCATCCATCCATCCATCCATCCTGTATGGATCAATGCATACATACCATACATACATACATACATACATACATACATTACATTACATACAACATACTACAACATACATACGATAATACATACCATACATAATACATACATACATACATACATACATACATACCACTACATACATAACATACATACATAATACATACATACATAAACATACATACAATCATACATACTAACATACATACATACATATCATACATACATACATACATACAACATACATACATACATACATACATAACATACATACATACATATATTCATCATACAAAATATTTACATACATACATACAGTATATACTATACAAACATACATACATACATACATACATAACAACAACATACAATACATACACATATGCATTTACATACATACATAACATACATACATAACATACATACATACATACATACATACAACATACATAACATACATACATACATACAATACAACTACATACCATACATACATACATACATACATACATACAACATACCATACAACATACATACATACATAAATGTATAAACCTTACTTCTAATTATGATGTATGTATGTAGTATGTTGTATGTATGTATGTATGTAGTATGTATGTATGTATGCTATTATGTATTATGTATGTATGTAGTATGTGTATGTATGTATCGTAAAATGTAGTATGTTATGTATTATGTATGTATTGTTTTATGTATGTATGTAGTATGTATGTATGTTATGTATGTATGTATGAATGTATGATATGTATGTATGTATGATATTATGATACATACATACATACCATACATACACTACATAAACATACATAACATACATACTACATTACATACATCTATATATACATATATATTATGACAAAAAGGGTAACTAGAAAAATAATATATATTCAATTGCATCCAGTCAAGTTCCAAAGCTCTATTAACATTTATTAATGATATATTGAAATAAATTATAAAACTTACAAACTTTTTACACAAACTATATATATATATATATAATATATATATATAATATATATAGTATATATATATATATATATATATATCATATATATATATATAAGCTCTCAGGCTACCGCTATCTACCTAACTACTAACTGAGATCTGGCAACACATGTATGCTAGTTGTATATATAATCTCTC
>JABUQX010026781.1:5000-26966 GCA_015478945.1 Trachelipus rathkii | reverse complement strand
GGAAGGATTACAGAATAAGGAAAGATTAAGAGATTAGAAAAAAGGTTCTAGAATGTTGGGTTCATCTCAAAGACGATCAGAGATTTACGAGTAGGGAGTTTGGCACTAACTGCTCGAGTAGTTCTGGATAGAAAAAAGTGGTAGCAAGTCATCAACTTTAATCTGAGAATAAGAGGAATAGCAATTGGCCAGTTGGTGAACGTTTGAAATCACCAAGAATGATGATTTTCAGAGAAATGTAAAGAAAGATTAGAGAATGCGTTATAATTTAATTATTAAGCCATTAGGTAGAATATTCGGAAAAATCCAAATCAAAGACACGGAAATAAACAACATCATTGCGCCTTTGGCTGAAATTGGAGGGAAAATATAGGAGTCAGTAAGAGTAGAGCTTGAAGTCAAGAACTATCAAAAACTAAGTTCCCGTTAGGAATGAAGGTTTTAGGAGGAGGATGAGGTGATGTTCAAATCAAAGGAAAATTGGATTTAATAACGAGAAGGTGCAGAATATTATGAAGAAATTTGACCGTACAATCAAAATCAGGCCTGCACTTCGTGGACGGCACCAACTCATTCTGCCGGGGGCCGTCAATGGCCTGATGATGATAAGGGTAGGTGTGGATAAAGGAATTTTGTAATAAGCTTGTCCGAATACGCTGCCTGTCATTTTATTCCATTTTTTATTTCCTATTCAAGAGGTAAGTGTGTCTTAATTGTATTTTATTGCGTGGGATAAGGGAGAGCTTACTCCAATGTAAGAAGAATGTGGATTTGAGCGCAAAAGGGGAGAACATTGGGCACTGAAGTAAAAAGTTGTGTACACTAGCTCGCATATAGCCCAATGGTGGGGCTATACTCATCGCTTCAGGAGAGTTACTTCCCTCTCAATATAAATCTATATAATATATATATATATATATAATATATATAAATATATATATATATCTAAATATATAATTATATATATATTAATATATATATATTATATATATATAATATATTAATTTATTAATAATAGGGATTATTCGATATTTATATATATATACTGTTTATATATATATATAATTATAAATTATATTTATATATATATAATCTATATATATATATTATATATATATAATATAATAATATATTCTATGACCTATATATATATGTCGTGTGGTGCGCGGTGCGTGTGCGCAAATTCTTGGTGCGGTGCGGGCTGTGGTTTCGCTCTTGGGCGGTGCGGTGCGGTGCGCATTGAAAATGAGCCGGTGTGGTGCGGTGCGGTTGAATGACGGGTGGTGCGGTGCTGGTGCACTGCCGCCCGGTGCGGTGCGGTACGGAGCGCAAATCCGGTTGCTAAGGCAACACTAATATATACTATATAATAATATATATATATAGTATATATATATATATAATAATATATATATATTATAATATATATATATATATAATAATATATATATATATATATATATATATAATATTATTATTCTTTTCAAATATATATATATATATAGTATAATATCTATATATTATATATATATATATATTAGATATATGCTAATACTATATATATATATATATATATATATATATATCTATTATATAAATTATATATATATATATATATATATATACTAGGACCAGGCTTAAGTAACATGGCCTCAAAATAATCTCCAGGATTGATTGCTGGTAATAATTTTATAGCAAAATAACAATAAAAACTTCCACACTAATATAAAAAGAACTTACTTTTTTAATTTTGAGCTTCAAATTGATTTAATTTCCATTCATTTTAATTTATTTTTTTAGTATATTCGACGTAAATATTTATTATCTTGGTGTCCACAATAAGTGTGTGTAAAATTATAGTATACACTATTATATACTATAACTATATATATATACTAGTATATATATAGATACATATATATCTATCCCTTCATAGCTCGACATATTACTATTGTTATATACCTACACAAAAAAATGTACCATATATATATAGGGTAAAATTTTTAATGCTCACACTATGTAGCTAGAGAACTGCAGGTCCTACAGTAAAACAAATAATATTTGGAATCAGCCAGAAAATTCAAGGATGGATTATTTTTTTTTTTTTTTTTTTTTTTTGAAGTAAATTTTTTTTTAACTAAAGGAATACCCTAGGTAAACCGCAAAGATGGCAGGAAAGTCGGTCCTCGGCCTCCCGGTGACGACGGGGGACCTAATCCCCCCCCGGGAATGTCCTCCGAACCCCCGCTCTTGGTCTTTGGTGGTCGCGGGGGTTCCTCCGACCTCCCCTCCGGGGTATGAAAGTCCCCCCTCTGCCCCCCGTCGGCTCGAGCCCCTGAAATTTGGTGAAAATAATGTTTTTTTTTTGTGGAAAATTTTAAGTTTTTTTTGGCTCGAGCCGACGGGACAGAGGGGGGGAACGTTTCATACCCCAGAGGGGATGGTCGAGGAACCCCCGCGACACCCAAAGACCAAAGAGCGGGGGTTTCCGGAGACCCTCGCGGGACGAAGTCCCCTCCGTCGTCCACCGGGAGGCGAGAGACCCGACTCCTGCCATCTTGCGGTTTACCCTAGGGGTTTATTTTTCCTTAGTTAAAAAAAAAAAAATTTACTTCCAAAAAAAAAAAAAAAAGTACATCCCATCTAGAATTTTTCGGCGCTGATTCCAAATATATGATTTGTTTTACTGTAGGACCTGCAGTTCTCTAGTTACATACTGTGAGCATTAAAAAAAATCTGACCATCTAAACTAATCAATAATATACTACTATCTATAATTATACACTTAACATATATCTAGTATACTATATACCATTATCTACCCACATACCTATATAATAAAAAATATATAATATATATATTTATATAAACATTAAATATAAAGTATTAAAATTATACCATATTACGGTCGAAATAAACAAAAGCTCGAAAAATAAAAAAGTAAGTTCTTTTATAGCAAATAAATTTTTTAATCTAATATATATCCAAAACACCATTATTAACCACCACTTTGCAATACTAACCTTAATTTCTCCGAGGACCACTACAGGTTTTACTTAAGGTCTATATATATGTATATATATATACTATCTTATATATTATATATATATACTATATAATAATATATATATATATAATATAATATATATATATATAATACTATATTATATACTAGCAGGGGCATAGGTAGAGAGAGGGTAAAACAAGACTAGACTAATGCTTATGATATTGAACAAAGCATGTGGTATTTTGTTGCCGAGGGAGGAGGCAAAGATGAACTTTGCATTTTTCGCAAATGACTGACATCTTGAGCTTTTTGCAAAGTTTGCAAGTTTTCCTCCCCTCTGTAAACACTGGCCAGTGGGAAAGGTTGTCATGCATGACAGATTGTGCGGGAGCATATTCTCTGTTTTGACCTCTGTTTTCTCGTTCTGCCATTGCTCTGGCCCCGGCCCCGGCTTTCGAAGGTCTTCCTTACGGGGTGCCACTACTCCTACAATTCATAAGCCCATGCGCTATGTCCGTTTTGAAATCGACTAGTTGTTCTTTTGAGGAGACCTTGCTAAAACATGGACCCTGCCGTATAAAAGCCAGGCAGGCATTGACAACGCTCAAAGTCCAACAAATACTAAAAGATACGAGTGTACCCATTTCTAGACCTTAAAGTTGATCCGGTTATTAACTCAATAGCATATCCGCCAGATCAACTCCGACCATGTACTTGTTGTATTCCTGTACAAAATGGGCTCTCGATATCAACATATTTTGTTTTTCCTTAGCTTCCATCCGCGGCACCTATTGTGTGGTTCAATACCAGCATAATTGGATAATAGGTGTACCGACTTGTTATCATACAAACGTATGGCAACACAATCAGTAACTATCACCCAATCATCATATCTTCCCCTTCCCTCTCTCTTCAGATCTTTTTCATCCTTGAATGGATTCCTTTCAGTCGGATTTGGGCTCACATTTGATGGCCAAGAGGAATCCCCTCTCTCCTCAAAACACCTACCAATCCATGACGAGAACAGTTATCAAATAATATGTTCTAATTCTTATGGAAACCAAGCACAAAAGTAAACCGTACTTCAGAAAGTATATAAATAACACGACTTTTCTCTTCAATATAATATATCAATTTGATATATTATATTATATATATAGTATATATAATTAATATATATATATATATATTATATATATATATATATAAATATATATATATATATAATATACTATATATATATCATATATACTATAACAAGTATTAAATCAACATCCGAAAATACAGAGCTGAATGGAAAAATACCAATGATTTTGGTAACAAACTAAAAATAATTTATGTCACCAAAGAACCTGTCAATTCAAGATATATCACTTACTTAGCTGGAATTTATATATTATATATATATATATATATATATATAGTATATAGATATCATATATATATATATATACATATATATTATATATATATATATATATATATATATATTATATATATATATATATATATATAAAGTAAAACATTGTAAAAAAAATTCAAATTTTTTGATTTTGCTAACTAGAAGCCTCGGAATCCGAAGCGGTCACCGTGACTGCATGATTTTCAATATATATATATATAAGCTATATATTATATATCTAATTAATATATTATTATATATATATTTATATAATATAATATATATAATATATATATAGTATTATATATATATATAGATATATATACTTTATATATATATATTATATATAATATATACAGTGGCGTATCGGATTTTTTTTCGGGGGGGGCCAGACAAAAATAGTTTCTTATATAATATCTATTTATATATATATATATATATATAACTATATATAGTATACTATATATATATTACATATTATAATATATAATATTATATAATAATATATATATATATATATAATATTATATATATTATTATATACTATATATATATATATAATTATATATTATATATATATAGTATAATAATTATCAAAGAAATATATGAAGTTATAAGGGAACTCTAAAAAGCTTAGTTTTCTAAAAAATTTCGGGGGGCATGGCCCCTGGCCCCCCCCTGGATACGCCACTGTAATATATTAAACGTAATAAAATTGTAAAAAAAAATCAAAAATTTTTGAGTTGGCAAAAATAGTAGCCTTCGTAGTCCAAAGCGGTCACCGGTGACCGCATGATTTTCAAGTACGTTTGAGCAGCGATAGGTTTATTTGTTAGCGAAATATAAAAGAAAAAAAAATATATTATTCAGTTTTTCCTCAATCGACAATATGAACAAACACGTAAAAAAACTTTTAATTTAAGTAAATAAAGAAAAAAATACTATTTCGTCACCACAAATCAATTTTGAGGAGAGAGCTCCAACACCCCACTTCTACGCCATGTCTGAAAGAATACGCTCAATTTGGCAGTATGTATATAATAGATATAATTCGTTACCTTTGTGACCTTAGTAAAATCGATAAATTTTTTCTTGAATGTCAATTCCAAAGTTTGCCACGCCTGACAGCTCCATCTTCATAGGTTAAAGATCTAAGATCAAACGACACGTGGGAGGGTAGTTTTGATTTTTACTGATTTACTGATTTAGGTATGAAAAACAAAATTTAATAAAACATGAATGAAAGTCACGATCGAATAGTTCATATCAGTTAAGTGAGGGTGTGGGACGGTGCTTTGATTACTGATTACTGATCTACGGCTCTAGGTATGCTAAACCCATAACAATTTTATAAAAATATAAACAGAATCCATAGATCAATTAGATCATGCTGGTCTAGGAGGGTGGTTGGATGGTGCTTTGATTTACTGATTCTGATTTAGGGTATGTAAAACAAAATTTTAATAAAAAAAATGGCTTTGAAGTCCATAGATAATAATCATATGCTGTTGTAGAAGGGTGGTTGGATGGTGTTTGATTTACTGAAAACATGAAAAGCATATTTTTTTTTAGGAGAAAACACTTTTTATATAGTATATATATATATATAATATATATATATATATATATATATTTATATAATATAAATATATATAATATATATATAATATATATATATATAAATATACTATTTATATCATCTATATATATATATATATATATATAGATCAGGGCTGCGGACCGGCAATTTTTTTACGCTCCGACTCCGCGCTCCCATCATTAAAATTACCTGGCTCCGACCAGGCTTCTCGGCCTCCAGCATTTTAAAATACCGGCTCCAACTCTAGCTATGGCTTACGGCATTTTAAATTGTTCGGCTCCGACTTCCGGCTCTGATGCTATTTTCGTTCCTTTTCCCATTACAGTCATCGTTCAAATTGAAATGTGAAATACATGTTGCTCTTTTGATGAAATTCAGTCTTTGCCTTATGATATTTTATTTAACCTTAGAATTAAAACTTAGAAAGAATTTATAGAAATATAAGAATTTTAAGAAATACAGAAAAGGAATCATTCACTTCTCTTTTAAAATTTTTAAATATAATTCTCATATCCCTTTTACAATGCTGTACATTACGTAATAAATTTTATTATTTTTTTTTTCTAAAAGCATAAAAAATCATATTTAGATATTCTAAAGTTATAAAAACATAATTCCTCGTTGCACATGAGCCGACATATATAAATATTTTATTCAAAACAGATTTATATATATATATATATATTATATATATATAATATATAATATTATATATATTCTATTATTATATATATATTATATATATATCTATATATATATATATATATATATAACTAAGTGTGTGTTTCCTAAATTTTTAAATAATTTCTCTTTGAACAGCCCGACATATGTAATATAAATTTTCAAACAATTGTTCTAAAATAAAACTATCATAAAATCCTCCTTAACGATTGTCCTTATGATCCGATTTTATTATTTTTAAGCAAGAAAATAAGCTCATCAACATTCAACTTGAATAGGAGGCAAAGCTGTAATTGTGCAAGCGGCAACTTGCAAAATTTTAGGATAGCAATTGATTTGCCTCTTTAACTGTTAAATTTGCTTCCTGTCGATTTTTATTTCATGCCATCTAATGACTTTAATGGAAATTACCCTTTTATTTTTTCTCGAAGATAGTTAGGTTTGAATGTCTTGATTACTATAGATTGTCCTTTTTAGTTTTCTCAATCGTTTTTTTGCATGCTCCAATTTTTCCATTATCTGGCAAATTGACTTCTTTCGTCTTCATCTGACAAATTCTACAAGGGAGGATTGCTGAAACTAATCTGACTCTGACCCCAGATCTCTGTTCGTAGCGTATCATTTTAAGTTCAGTTATTCACAAAGAACACTCCTAGTTTTAAAGATCTTCAGTACTGAGAAAGATTCTAAAACAAAAAAAGATACTGTGCCGACAAAAATAATTTTATTTCAGTTAACATCTCTTTCCTCTTTCATGGAATTTATTTGGACTTTGCTAAACTCCGTTCTCTTATAAATTTCCTGCAGTCAAGTCTTGTGATTGAATATTTTTTTTGTTGTAAAATATGGGTGTTTTAATAATTCTTCCAGTGTTTCGATTTGTTCCCACTGACTGTCTGAGAGAGAAAGTTCACGAAGTACCGGCCGCCACATACTATACTATACATTCTTTAGTTGCCAGAAGCTTTAGAGCAAAAGACATGTACTTCCCCATCTTGTCTCTTGACCTAGATTCCACTTTTGAAGCTTGATTCTTTAGAACTCCATTAAATTTGGGGTACGTGCTGCTTTAGCTATTTGTCTCGCCCTGCTAATAAGATTTGCTCTCTATGAGTGTTGTGAAGACCATCACGCACTGCTAACTTTAAAAGTATGAACTCCACATCTCATGTGTGCAATGTGATAACGTTATTCTGGAACTATATGCTTTTCATAGTTTATCAGTTCATTCTGAAACAACTATTACTTCTATTCCATAAAATCAGTATCACATTTACCAGCTCCCTATTCATCCTCATTGTCCCTATTTAATTTTCAATCGTATGATCATCGTTGGATGCGTTATCCGTAATAAGCTATATTACTTGTCTCTGTTCATTCGAATTCTTTTAAGATTCAGTACCAAACTTCTTTGAATAAGCGTTGAAATGTAGAGCTATTTTTTTTCTTTTTACTTGCTAACCGTTTTAGAAATATTGTTTTATCTTCGTCCACATATATAATTTTTATTGACAATAATTTAGCTTTGCAAATGTGTAGTATCCATTTTTTAAATGCACAAAGCGTCCTTTTTATGCAATTTTAGGCTTATTTTAAGTATTTTTCTTCTAGAAACTATTTTACAATATTTGCCCTGTCTAAAGGACCTCCAGTTTCTAAGGTCATGTCTCCACACAGTGCTTAAGAACCTGGGTCATGCAAGGAAACTATTGGTCACCTATCTTTTAACAACCATTATCATAATTCGTATTTTGATTTTTTCAACTTAACATAGACTAGAACAAGTTTATGGCCGAACTTAAAAAGTTTCCAACTTTAAGTCTGAGTTTCTGAATTAAAGGTTCATCCTGATTACCTTCAGCTTCACCTTTCTTTAACAATTGCAGCAATGTCTGGATGATAGCGTTTAAATGTCGCATTAATTTAAAGATCCAATAGATGTTAATTGTGACCCCATGAGTAACTGGTAGTTAGGTAGACCTTTGCGCCTGATCAACTGGACTGTTTTTCCATCAACTGTGTATAAACTTTCATATTGACAAATAGATATTTTTATCTTCATGAGTAATGTACTGCAAGTACATGAGGTGTTTTTCGATTTTGGTTTAGTTGACATGATTTTAGGGATATTAAACTTAATTAATTAAAAGTTATCTATAGAAGTACCGAACCTTTTTATATTATTGAAGAATAAATTAACATAAGCAAATATTTCGAAAAAAGAGAATATACTATATTATATACGTATATTATATATATTAATATATATATATATATATAATATATATATAATATATATAGTATATATTATAATATATAATATATTTATATATATAATTTATATAAATATATATATTAAATAATAATTATATATTGTGTGTGGTGTGTGTGTGTGGAGCAGCTAATGCTATACAACTTCGCACTGTATATTTATAGTGTCATTATAGCCCTAAATTTTCACTAAATTAAAAATCAACAGTCTAAAAACTGTCTTTTTACATAATCTAATATAGATTTTTTGTACTTGTCAATTATATTAGATTATGTCATAACGAAGTTTTTTAGAAGTGGATTTTAATTAGTGAAATATTTTAAGGGTATAATATATATCTATAATAGAATATATTATATATATAAAATATGATAATAATATTATATATATATACTATAATATATATCGATATATATATATATTATATATATAATATATATATATATATATATATATATATACTATAAATATAATATATATAATATATAATATTTTAGTGCATATTTACAATAATCGAATATAGTTCACAATCCGGTTGTTATAATAATATATATATATATTATATATATATAATCTATAGAATATAACTGAAATATGGAATAATAAGAGTTGGAGTGATCTCCTCCATTATTCAGATTATATATATATATATATAATATAAATAATATATATATATATATTATATAGATATATATATATTATATAATATATATATATATATATATATATAATTTAACACCTTTAGTAATCACATTTAACTAAAAATTACCTAATTTTGTTTTGCTTG
This sequence comes from Trachelipus rathkii, assembly GCA_015478945.1. Lineage (NCBI taxonomy): Eukaryota > Metazoa > Arthropoda > Malacostraca > Isopoda > Trachelipodidae > Trachelipus > Trachelipus rathkii. The sequence goes on along the minus strand of JABUQX010026781.1, from coordinate 17,217 downwards.
GAGCCGATGTAGCCTCTTTTGCGGTCGACTCCGGCTCCAGGTCCCCCTAAAATTTCGGCTCCGGACTCGCGCTCCGGCTCCAGGTCCCCAAAATTTGCGTTACGGCTCGCCCGAGCATATATATATATATATATATAATATTCTATATATATATATATTATATTATATATATAATAAATAATATATATATATATATATATGTCGTCAGTTCTAGTTAGTTAGTTATCGGTCGTATGGTCACCACTTGATATGATATCCTATATCTGTATGACAACTATACTAGCGGACGGAAGGAAATGACCATCCAATGTATGCTCGCGATGTCAGTCTGTTTTCCCTTCAGGAGACAAGCCGTCGACGGTTCGGATTAAAGTCCCGGCTTAAGGCAAAGGCGGTCGAAGGTTGTCGGAGAGGGTATGCTGATCTGCACGAGCTCGTTGGCTAAACAGGAGGCTGGGTGTTCTTCTGGCCAACTCTGGGACAATCTGGAAGGGACAGAGAGTATATAAAATACTCTCTGTAGTTATCTCTATGACAGGTAACCTCAGCGGCTACCTGCGAAATTATCTCTTTAGTAGTTAAACTACTTTTTAGGTGGCAGACTAACTGGAGGATCTCGGAGGTCAGGCGAAGATATCACCATCCACCGACAGGAGAACCTCTTGAAGATCGTCCAAAGGGTTCTTGGTAACCCTGAGGAGGTTTCTAAGCCTCTTGGTAGGCTCAGAGAGAGGGAGAGAAGTAGGGCCAGTCGGAGATCTTGTAGTCCAACTCCGGGGGAGAGACGAGGCAGCCCAACTTCTTGTAGAGAGACGTGGCAGTTCAACTTCTAGTAGAGAGACGAGGGAGTCCAACTTCTTGTAGTTTCTTCTTCTTCCTGGCTTCGTAGGTCGGATCTGATATTTCAGCTTATTGTTCTATATTAGCAAATTATCTCTTAAGGGTAGCAAAGCGCTACAGAATTATCTCCTTTAAAGCTAATAAGACAAAAAGCAGAAACACACCAGATTATTTATTTTTTAACGAAAAAGTCGTACAAAATTATCTGAAAAATTTCTTACATAAATAAATTTTATAATTTTTATACAATATTAATAATCTTTCCTTTATATTAGAAGTTAGCGGGTGTGTTTGCGTACATCTTTATACCCATTAAATTTCCACTTAATTTAAAAAAATTGTTACAACATACAGAAAAAGTTCCGTTTAAATTTTGTAAATATATAAAATGAAACATTGGCGAAGCTATTCGGTAGATGGCGTTTGCCTTCACATTCTGAACATAATATAAACACCAGATGGAGTTTATTGTTAAAAGTTCATTATTATTGCTTAAAACTAAGTTTTTTATAAAATATATATATTTTTATCAAATATTGATAATATTTATAATATAATATAACAAATGTAATATTTTTAATATACAATTTTTAATTATTAACATCTGAATAAGGAAAATAAGTCATTTTTAAATTTAATAGACTTTGTGATATTTGTTACTTTTGCTTTTATGGTTTATTCTAGAAATATTTTCGTTTGGGGGAAACTAACTTAAACACTTCACTATATATTTACTTCCCCACCAGAACACGGAGTGGCTTCCATCCTGAAGCGGAACCGGTACTGAGGGGAACACTTAAAGAAAGGGACTGAGTGGATTCTATCCTGAATCGGACTCTATTAGGAAATGTGTATTTCTTTTTTTTATATATTTGATATTAGGAAATGTGTATTTCTTTTTTTTATATATTTGATAAAATCACTAAAAGGGGCACTGAGTGGCTTCTATCCTGAAGCGGACTCTATTAGGGAGTGTTTATTTCTTTTATTATTAGTATTTTATGTAATCACTAAGAGGGGCACTGAGTGGCTTCTATCCTGAAGCGGACTCTACGGGGAGGGTTTCGTCTAGTAAGGGGGGCACTTGGAAGAATAGGGACAGTAGGAATCCTTAGGACATCAGCAACGTCAGGGACATCAGGAACATCGGCGGCGTCAGCGACATCAGGATCATCAGGGTCTTCAGAGACATCAGGGACATCACGATCATCAGGGACATCACGATCATCAGGGACATCAGGATCGTCAGGATCATCAGGGACATCAAGATCATCAGGTACATCAGGATCATCAGGGACATCGGGATCATCAGGGAAACCAGAGACAGTAGGATCATCAGGGACATCAGAGACATCAGGATCATCAGGGACATCAGGAATCGTTGACGTTACCGTTTCCATAAAAGCAGGTTTTAAACGGCTAATTGAGACTACTGTAGTTTGACCATTCCTGAGTTCTATCTTGAAACAATGTGGCATTCGTTGAAGGACTTTGAAAGGACCACTATAGGGAGCTTCTAAGGGTTTTCTGATCCTATCAGTCCTTAGGAAAACATGAGAACAGGTCTTGAGTGCCTCCGGAATATATGAAGAATTGTTGAAGGAGTGAAAAGTAGGAAGGTCTCTAAAGTCCAATTCTTTCATGTGGGCGATAAATTTCTTCATAAAAGAATCCATTTCTTGTTTGTTGTTAGGAGAAGATTGAAGAATGTCCATAGGACAAAGTGGAGTTTTTCCAGTTACTGCTTCAAAGGCGGAATAACCGGAATCGTTTGGAATGCATCTGAGACCAAGTAGAGTGATGGGTAAAGACAGAAGCCAGTTTTCTTTACGTGCCATCAAGGCAGTCTTGAGAGATCGGTGAAACCTTTCTATCTGGGAATTTGTTTGTGGGTGGTAAGAGGTTGTTCGAAGACGATGGAAACCAATCATATGTGACAACTCACTGAAGAACTCGCTTTCGAATTGAGGACCTCTGTCAGAAATCACATAGAGAGGAACACCGAATCTGGATATCCACTGCATAAAAGCATAGGCAACAGATTTTGCTGTAGTGTTTGTAATTGGGAAGGCTTCAGCCCATTTTGTGTTTCGGTCGATGCAGGTAAGTAGATAGCGAAAAACTGGAGAAGAAGATCCACAAAATGCTGAAGGTGAAAAAGGACCCACTATATCTATATGAACTGTTTCGAATCTTGAAGAAGGAATTTCTAATGGAGTGACCGTTGTTTTGGTGTGACGATGAACTTTAGACAGCTGGCACTGCTCACAAGTGCGTACAAAAAGCCTAATGTCACGATCCATACAAGGCCAAAAATATCTTTTCTTGATCAGTCGTAAAGTACCTTTGATACCAGGATGGGACATTTGATGCAACGTATTAAATATTTGAAGGCGAGCTGGCTTCGGAAGAAATGGTCTGGGAAAAGAAGTAGAGGTATCGCACCATATCTTGAGGTTGTCCTGCAGGGGATAATTATGAAGACGATCATGATAGGTCTTGATTTCTTCATCTTTTTCTTGAAGGCGAGCTATTGCGGGCAAATCGACAGCGTCAACTGATACCGAATGAATCCGGGAAAAAGTGTCGGCCACCATATTGTCTGCTCCTCTGATATAACTTGCTGTAGAAATATATTCTGTTAGTACTGAGAGATGTCGCTGTTGACGATCACTTTTTGCAGGATTTTTGGAGTAGAAAGCGGAAACAAGAGGTTTGTGATCTGTGCAAAGGGTGACGACTCTTCCCTCTAACATGTGTTTAAAATGAAGGACAGCATAATATGCTGCCAAAAGTTCTCTGTCGAAAGCAGAATATCTTCTTTGGGGATCTGATAACTTCTTGCTGTAGAAGTCAATGGGAACAGGTTGACCATCAATCATCTGGTGTAATGCTGCTCCGATTGAAGTCTGACTGCTGTCAGTTACGAGTTGTAAATGTGAGACATTAGGTAAAGAGAAAGGGAGTGTTAGGGCATTTTGAAGAGCTTCCTTAGTATCTTGAAAAGCTGTCACTTCTTCTGGAGTCCATTCAAGAGATTTATCCTTGGGATGAAACTTGGCTTTTTCAGATAATGGGAAGACGATTTTGGCAAAATTAGGGATAAATCTTCTGTAGTATCCTAACATCCCAAGGTATCTTCGTAGAGATGCTGAATCGCACGGTAGAGGAAAACTTGAGATGGATTCTTTCTTTTCGTTGGGAGGACATAGGCCTTCTGAAGACACGGTGTAGCCGAGAAAATTGAGTGAAGATTGGTTAAATTCACATTTTTCTAAAGAGATTTTAAAACCATTTTCTTGGAGGAGTTTAAAAACTTGTTTCAGATGATTTTCATGTTCAGTTTTGGACGTAGAAAAAATGAGACAATCGTCTAAATAGGTAAACACGAAGGGAAGGTCTCTGAAGATAGAGTCCATTACTCTTTGAAATGTAGCTCCCGCGTTCTTTAAACCAAAAGGCATAGATAAAAATTCGAAGAGACCAAACGGAGTGATGACTGCTGTTTTCTCTATATCTTCTGGTCTAATGGGGATTTGGTGATAAGCCTTTTGAAGGTCAATCTTGGAGAATATGGTAGAGTTATGCAGGCGTTGAGATAGGCTCTGAATGTGTGGAATGGGATATCTATCCTGTTTTGTTATGCTGTTAAGGGCTCTGAAATCCCCACAAGGTCTCCATGTTCCCAGGTGTTTTCTTAGGCACGAGGTGTAAAGGAGACGCCCATGCAGATTTACTTGGCCTCACTATTCCACTTTTTAGAAGAATGTCAAATTCAGCTTTTGCCGCCTTTAACTTGTCGTCAGGTAATCGGCGAGCTCTGGCAAAAACTGGGGTTGAATCACCAGTTTCTATGTAGTGTTTTGGTCCATTATCTTTAATTACTAGATTGTTGATGTCTATAGGTGAAATTAAGGACGGGAAATCTTGTAGGAGTGAAGTTATGTCTGTATTTTCACCTTGAAGTTGAGCGTGAAGAGATGGTACTTCCTCAGAGGTTATTTTCAATGGAGCTAGAAGAGTAGTATAAGTATCTTGCAATGTTCTTTGTCCACAGTCAATTAGGAGACCAAAATTGTGAAGAAAATCCATTCCAATAATAGGCATAGTAATTTCTGCTACTATAAATGTCCAGGTAAATTCTCTTCTTAATTTTGGTATACTGATATTTGCTACAACTTCCCCATGACACTTTATGGGCGAGCCATTGGCTGCGGAACAAGTGACGTTTGAAGGGTGCAGCGTCATGTTAGAGACCATGTTAAATGGAAGGCTAGATATGCTGGCTCCGGTATCTAGTAAAAACTGGTGCATGGTGCCAAAAATCCGTACATCTATTGTTAACTGCGAAGTTGACACGGCACAAATGTCAACTTGCTCCTTTAGTTTTCCGACGGAGTTGGGGATGCTGCTCTTGATGGAGGTCTAGAATTAGGTAGGATGTTTAGTCCTGTTTTGTTTGGCCATGTACACCATGGTTTACAGCTTTTAGAGCGTGGTCCATAATAAATGTGGCCTCTACACACCTTTGGTCGTTGATTTTCGTGGAACGGCGCCAGGCCAAAAATAGTGGTTGGTCTTGATCTTGATGCAGCAGGGGCGATGGCGGTGGCAGGGGATAATACAGCCATTAGCTAAATCTCCCAACTGTTGAAGTGTGAGAGTAGAATGGGCGGCTAAGGCTCTGCGAATGTGACTCGGTAAAGTTTTCAAAAATTGCACCTTGACCAAGTCCTCTCCAATATTTAATTTCTCTGCCTGTCGAATCATATCCTGTAGATATATAGATGGTTTGCCACTGTAGACCTTTTTGGAAAGTAGATCATTATAAAGCTCCACCTTAGATTTTTCGTAAGTATTTATGACTGCCGTTTTGAAACGGTCATAATCTTCTGCATCAAGTTCGGCTTGGGATATTCTATCCAAAACTTCAGGTGGAATTTGCGACATAACATGAAAGTACTTAGTTCGTGAGGACCTTATGTTAGCGAGATGAAATTGTGCTTCCATGACACGAAACCATGTCGGGACTGAAGATTCCGAAAAAGTTGGTGGTTTAATTTTCATTGTTGAAATGGATTCTGCCTCTCTTTGATTGTTATCCTGTCCTTGTTCGTCTGCCATCTTCGTGGTATCAAATTTTCAGCTCTAGGATCACCAATTATATAGTCGTCAGTTCTGGTTATATAGTTATCGGTCGTATGGTCACCACTTGATATGATATCCTATTATCTGGTATGACAACTATATAGCGACGGAGGATGATCAGCATGTATGTCGCGATGTCAGTCTGTTCCACTTCAGGACAAGCCGTCGACTGGTTCGGATTAAGTCCGGCTAAGGCAAAGGCGGTCGAAGGTTGTCGGAGAGGGTATGCTGATCTGCACGAGCTCGTTGGCTAAACAGGAGGCTGGGTGTTCTTCTGGCCAACTCTGGGACAATCTGGAAGGGACAGAGAGTATATAAAATACTCTCTGTAGTTATCTCTATGACAGGTAACCTCAGCGGCTACCTGCGAAATTATCTCTTTAGTAGTTAAACTACTTTTTAGGTGGCAGACTAACTGGAGGATCTCGGAGGTCAGGCGAAGATATCACCATCCACCGACAGGAGAACCTCTTGAAGATCGTCCAAAGGGTTCTTGGTAACCCTGAGGAGGTTTCTAAGCCTCTTGGTAGGCTCAGAGAGAGGGAGAGAAGTAGGGCCAGTCGGAGATCTTGTAGTCCAACTCCGGGGGAGAGACGAGGCAGCCCAACTTCTTGTAGAGAGACGTGGCAGTTCAACTTCTAGTAGAGAGACGAGGGAGTCCAACTTCTTGTAGTTTCTTCTTCTTCCTGGCTTCGTAGGTCGGATCTGATATTTCAGCTTATTGTTCTATATTAGCAAATTATCTCTTAGTGGTAGCAAAGCGCTACGAATTATCTCTTTAAAGGCTAATAAGACAAAAGCGAAACAACAGATTATTTATTTTTAACGAAAAAGTCGTACAAAGTACAATAAAAAATTTTACATAAATAATGATCAAGTTTTTATACAAATATTAATAATATTTACATTTGACAATTTTTAACATTTTATTTTTTATTTCTAATATATAATATTTTATATACATTTAAAAAAAATTGTATTTTTAGGTCTAACTTTTCAAAAATGGATTTATTTGTAAATAATAAATAAAATGAAAACTTTGCCAGAAAAGTATCGGTAGAGGCGTATTGCATTCACATTACTGAACATAATATAAAACAACCAGATTGAAGTTATAATTGTTAAGTTCATATAATTATTGCTTAAAACCTAAGTTTTTTATAATATAATAATATTATTAATAATATTGATATATTTATATATATTATAAAAAAATGTAATAATTGTAAAAATTATTATATTTATTAATACTTACATAGATAAAGAAAATAATCATTTATATTAAAATGGAAATTAGACATATTGATGATATATTGATATACATATTAAGCTTATTAATATAGGATATATATATACATAATATATATACAGATATAAGAGAGAGAACATAACATAACACAATATCACTAAATTATATAATATATATAATATAATATATTATAAAATATATATATATATATAATATTAAATATAATAATAATAATATAAATAAAATAATATATCAACCTAACAGGTATAACATAAATAACACAACACTACCTCAGACAGACAACCACAATAATTAATATGAAATTATAAATCCCACAACAAGAACCAAGACGATATATTAGGCAAGTTACGGCGCAAACGCGCCTATATTGCGACCTAACGGACGCTACGCAAGCAGGTGGCAGTAATGACATATGGACACATTACGAGTTAACCGAAGCAACAGACAATACAGACACTTTTCATGAAAGATAGCCACCAGAAAGTGCTCAGCTACTATTAATAATGTACGAGGCTAAACACAACAACGTACACGACAGCTAGCTAGCATAGACAACACTCACGAAACGATATTAGGTCGTGAACGAGAACAAGGAGAGGGGGTCTGGGAAAAGACCCGCTCGTGAAAGTACATGAAGCATGTGCCTCCCTCACTAAAACAACACTCACGATACGTAATACAAGGCGAAGTACAGACAACAAATATGGGCAGTGCCCCAGGGTAGTGCCCCAGACATGAAAAGTACCCAGGAACGTAGCTCACACTGGATAGGTGCTGGAAAGCACCTCACGAAAGACCCTGGCATAGCTGGAACCTCGTTCCAGCTTGCATTGATGACGTCATAGGGGGTAGGGGATGAACAAAGGGGGTGGTGTAAAAAACGCTCATGAAAGTACATGACCATGTGGTCAGGTATAAATACACTCACGCACGTACATGGCGAAGGAATAGAAATAAGGGACCCCAGGGGGACCAGCCCCTAAAACAAAATGGCAACCCCGAAAAGTACCCCAAAAGGTAGCCACTCCGGGTAGATGCCCAAAAATGCCTCAGGAAAGACGCTGGGGTACTGGGTACCCCAGTTATACCCATTCCCTGGGTTTCCTCATGGCTACTATTATATATATATATATATATATATATATATATATATATATTATATATATATATATTATATATATATATATATATATATATATATATATATGGTATTTTACTAAGCCATACACATATTTATATATTATATATATATTATATATATATAGTATATATATATATATATATATATATATATATATATATATATATATATATTATATATATATATATATATATAATATAATATGATATATAATATATGTTGATTGTGTGTGTGTGTGTGTGTGTGTGATGTGCCAGAACTGAATTGTTGGCAGATACCAATGCCAATACTGCCAATACCAATACCAATACTGAAATTTCAGCAAATACCAATACCAATACCAATACTTCCTATTAATTTGTTATTTTGTAAATTTTTTATGTACGAAAAAGACCACCTATTATTTATATTTTAGAAACTTAAAGAAATATAAATGCTTACTTTGGGGGAAGAGATAAACAAATTTTTAGATAACCATTTATTCAATTACGCATAATAAAAATTTATTTCCAATTCATACTTAATAAAATGAACAAAGCTCCTTTTATGATAAAAAAAAACTTTACTTTTAAACAGGAAAATAGTTACATCCACACTATGACTAGAAAAGTACTAGTAACGTAATCATAAACTTGAGTATCATATTCGTAATCAGCAACAAACATGTTTTTTTCACCAAAATCATCTAAAAGATAATAATTCTCACGCAATAATATTTATATTTTATACAATAATAATTCTCTAACTGATCATTCGCGCTTGCCTATCAAGAAAGATCCCGAATAGGCGTGATGCGGCTTCTTTTATAATAGTTACCCATCTTCGAGAATATTCTCCATCTTAAATAAAGGACTCAAGAAAATTCTTGAACGGAAGTTTCAACAGCATTTTAACATTTTGTTACTTTTCCCTTTTTTTTTTTTTTTTTTTTTTTTACACATTATAAGGACTGAACAGTATTGGCACATATTACCATTACCAATACCAATACATCTTTCATGAAATGCCAATTACCCTTTGGGAGCCAATACCAATACCCGGAAAAATGGCCAATACTGACCAATAACAATAACCAATTCTTTTGCACATCCCTAGTATATATATTCTTTGTATATAATATATATATAAAATGTATTATATAATTATTTTGATAGAATATATATATATATATATATATATATAATATTATATTATATATATTATATAATATCATATATATATATATATATATATATATATATATATTATATATATGGTCAGCCTCTAGAAGGCCACAATCCATATCTCAAAAACTACACTAGCAGGGAAAAGGAATACATTTCTGGAATGCTGGTCCAATTTTAGTGCGGAAAATGTAAAAAAAAAAAAAAATAATATAACAAAATAAAATTATATATTTCAAAATTATATCTCAAAAATTACAATAGCTACAGCGAAAAGGAATACATTTTTGGAATCCTCGTAAAATTTTGAATAGGAAAATGTAAAAAAAATAAAAAAATAAAAAAAATTATTGTTTAATATATTATAGTAATATGTTAGAGGGCCTATTTAGAGGACCTATTTATTGGTTACTCGTTTAAATAAATTGACTTTCTATTAAATTTTGCTTTTTTTTTTTAACTAAAGAATACCCCAAGGGTTTATACCGCACGATGGCAGGAGTCGGGGTCTCTCGCCTTCCGGGGAATACGGGGTAGGACTAATTCCCCCCCTCCGGGGAGGGTCTCCGGAACCCCCGCTCTTTGGTATTTGGGTGTCCGGGGGTTCCTCCGCCCCTCCCCTACGGGTATGGAAAACGTCCCCCCCCCCGCTCCCCCCCCCGTCGGCTCGAGCCCCCTAAATTTGGTGAAATAATTTAGAAATATATATATACTATGTTCCAGCACCCCCCCCAAAAAAAATAGCATTTTATGTTCAATTTTATTTTTATTATTTTTTTTTTAAACATTTTCCGAACCAAAATTTTTACAAGGATTCCAAAAATGTTTTTCATTTCCCTGTTGCTTTTGTAGTTTTCGAGATATGATTTTTTTTTTTTTTTTTTTTTTTTATTTTTTTTTTTTTTTTTACAGTTTCCTCGGTAAAATTTTGCCAGGATTCCAGCAATGTATTCCTTTTTCCGGTAGCTGTAGTAGTTTTTGAGAATATGGATTGTGGCTCTTCTAGAGGCTGGCCCTATATAATAATATATATATATATATATACTAATATTATTATATAAATATATATTATATATATATATATATTATATTATATATAAATATATAATATATATAATATATATAGTTTACCACTCACTTGGCGGGTGCAAAACCACACACATATATATATATATATATATATATATATATATAAATATAATATATATATAATATATATATATATATATATATATATATATTATATTATATATATATATATATCATAATATATATATATATAATAAATATTGTTAACCTATAAAACACACACCCACACATTTATATTATATATATATTATATATATATATATATATATATTATATATATATATACTATATTAATAATATATATATATATATATATATATATATATATATATATATATATATATATATTATATATGTAATGTTTTTCACTTGTATTAATGATAAATATATATATATATATATATATAGTATATATATATATATATATAATTATATATATATATTATATATATATATATATATATATATATATATATATATATTAGGATGGGGCCGGATAGTGAATTAGCCGCGGATACCGGATATCCGGCTGAAAGTTAAAACCGGATACCGGATATCGGCAGTCTTTTATATATTACCAGTAAATATATTATATATATATATATATATATAATATATATATATATATATTTATATATTATATATATATATATACTATATATATATATATATATATATATATATATATATATATATATATATATATATATATTATATATTATATATACAGCTGTCTCACGATTATAGTTACAGCAGTGTATCACGTACAGATGTTAAGTATGAGAATGCTATAAGATATAGTTCGTATTTATTCATTAAGGAGGATGGGATATGTTACGTTGGTGTTCGTACGCGCAATACGAAAACCGCTCACAAACATGCGAATGTCGAATGGGATGATATATTTTTATTATTCTGTGAATGCACATAAAAAATGAGGTGGGCTCTTCCTCTTGACATTTTTTGATACGGTTGTTCGTTTCCACGCAATGTACCCATAAAGCGCTCAATGTTACCAACAATAGTTTTTAACGTGAATGTGAAAAGGTTGAAGAAAACAATGTTAATTCAAGTCAGTTCATAATATCGATACATGTAATGTAATAACGTTGTTAATAATATCATAACAAATGTAAACCTATGAATCTTATCCACAGCATGCAAGAAGAGAGAAGAACGTCAGGTCGTTTCAACTTGTACATATAGTATTTACAAATGTTCGAAGACGCTTCCATCCACGCGAATACATGCCTCAGCCCTCTGGCGCCAGGTTTCATTGCATGCCAATGACAGTGATGCCGGGTTGATTCCCCTACATGCGTTGGTTATTCGACGGTGAAGATCATCGGGCGAGGTTACTGGGTCATTAAACCGAGCGTACACGGTATGTTTGAGATACCCCCACAGAAAGTAGTCCAGTGTGTTAAGTCGGTATCGTGAACGAGAGCCATGGAAATGGACCAGATCTTCAGATCCATCTTCCCGGAAAGGTTCTGTCGAGGTAGGTCGTCACTATAGCTGCATTATGTGCTGGGCACCCATCATGTTGGAAATATATTCTTCGTT
>JABUQX010026780.1:20000-48812 GCA_015478945.1 Trachelipus rathkii | reverse complement strand
AGAGAGAGATATACAATATATGTACTATATACATATATATATCTACTATATATTATCTGTCTGGGAAGTATATTACTAATTATATATATATCATTATATATATACTATATATATATTTATCATAATATATTATATTATATCATTATATAATATATATACATAATAATAATATACATAATAATAATACATATATGATTATAGTATTCATATATATACGTATATACATTATATATATACATATATATATAATATAATTATCATAATTATAATCATATATATATATATATATAACTATATAAATATATATACATATATATATAACATATATATACAAATAATATACATTATATTATATATTTACATATTTATTATATTTATATATATATTATTATATTATATATATATATATATATAATATATATATATTATAATATAAGCAAAAACGTTAAATCTCATTGTAATTAATAAATTATTTACATCTAAATAATGATATTACATTTATATATATATGATACATATATATATATACATATTATATATATATACATATATATATATATATATATTATTTATTATATATATTATATTATATATATATATATATATATATATATATATAATTATATATAATATCTTATATATATATGATATGATATATATATATATTATATATATGATATATATATCTTATATATCGATATATCCAAGAATCGATTAATATCGATATTTATCGATATATCGAATATCAAAGGTGAGAAACAATTCAGCTTTTGCTATATATAGTACTTATATATATATATAGTATCTATATAATATTATATTATACTATAGTATATATTATGATATATTTATAATATGTTATATATATTATTATATCTATATATATATATCATATATATATATAATATTCGTAGCCTTAGAAAAAAAAATTATTTTATCGGTACGTAAAAAATTCGTTTGAGAAAATTATTTTTTATGTACGTACATAATTTGGATCGAAACAATCGAATGTTTGAATATGCGTCAAAATTATCGATTATCGATAAAAATATAATGCAATCGTATATTTACAGAAAAGCGGAAACAGCATCGTATAGTGAAGGTGTATCCTATAAAAATGGAGAAAAATTAGCAGTTTGAACTTTCGGTACGATTGTTTTTTACATTTTTCTTATAAAAATATATACATTAAAATGCACATAAAACATGTCAAAAAAATATTCAAATAATTTTTTATAAACCATTTCTTGTGAGAATTAAATAACAGTATTTATCATGACGCTATAGTCGTAATATACCAATAATTCATATATATATATATATATATATGATATATATATGTTAATATAAGAATAATTAAGATTAGATTACAAGTCATATAATTGTAAAGATAGACTCGGGAAAATTGGATCACACACGTTATATGTATAACAGCAGGCTATATAATATAGTATTATATATATATCATATCATATAATATATATATTATATTAGTATATATAAATATTATATAGGAACACTTTATTTATATTTTCGTCAGACATTTTCATTATTATGAAAGCATTTAGCATGTCGGACAAGTTGATTTTTTAAAATTTTTAGTGTGAAGCTTAAACAAATAGATATAATATAGTATATATATATATATATATATATATATATAGCTATATATAATATATTTATATATATATATATATATAGTTATATATAGATATATACTATATAATAATATATGTTATATATATAGTTATATATATACCTAAGTATTATATATATATATATATATATTATATATATATAACTAAAATAATATATAGAGGGAAAGTGAGAGAGAGAGAAGAACCCAATGCAGGTCTGAAAAATGAACTAATTAAGCTGCTTTATAAAGGAATAATTGTTGGAATCCTGGCAAGTGGAAACAAAAAAAAAAAAAAAAAAAAAAAAAATCTCGAAAAACTACAATAGCTACATAGGTTCTTTTTTGGAAATCCTTGTAAATTTTAGTTGGAAAATGTAAAAAAAGAAATAAAAAATTAAACAAATTGCTATTTTTTTTTGGGGGGGGGAGCTGGGAAATAGTATAAAATTATATGGTTTAATTTGTAAAGGTATTACACGGCAATGTTAGGGGGCCTCGACCGACGCTGGGAACCAGGGGGGGGACGATTTGTCCATACCCCGAGGGGGAGGGGCGGGAGGAACTCCGCGACACGCCAAATAGCGCAAAGACGAGGGGGTTCCGGAGGCCTCCCCGGAGGGGGAATTTAGTCCTAACCGCCGTAGTTCCCCGGAAGGCCGAGAGACCCCTGAACTCGCCATCAGTGGCGTTAATTCCCTTGGGAGTATGTCTTTGTTAAAAAACAAAAAGCAAAATTTTATGCAGAAAGTCTAATTTATTTTAACGAGTAATTCCAATAAAAGGTCTCTAATAGGCTTTCTAATCATATTACTGATAATTATTACCATTGCTCCTTAATTTTTTTCCTTATTTTTCATTTTTTAACAGGTCCCTAAGCAAGTTTTCTAAGAGCATTCGATAAAAGTTTCTTTTCGCTGTAGTATTGTAGTTTTTTTTTTTTTTTTTTTTTTTTTAACTTTTCTCGCACAAAAAATTAGATCCAGCTATCCCAGCAATTGTATTTGCCTTTTCCCGGTTCTTTTCAATGGTCCAGGAGTTTATTTAAAAAGTATATCTAATATGTTATATTGAATTAAACTAATTTATTTTAAACTTACTATTTATTATTATTATATTTCTTAATATTTTAATATTATTCCATATTCAGAGAAACGTGCTTTAATTTATCATTGCATTTTTGGTTTTCTATATTTCTGTTTGTACTATTTTTCGTCATACTGAATGTTAATTTAAGAATTACTGATAAAGGGGAAATGAATTGTTTATTTTCTAGCACAATATAAAAATATACTGTAGCTATTATAATTTAGTAGATTAAATAGCTGAATTTTGTTCGAATCATTTATTTGTCAGAAAAATATATAAATGTCTGTGATGAAGTAAAAAAGTCTATATATATATAATATATATATATATTATATATATATATATAGTAATATTATATATATATTAAGTATATTATATATACTATAATATATATATATATATATATAGTATATATATATATATACTATATATATTATTATATATATACCAGTATAATATATAATATATTATATTATATAATAGTAATATATATATATTATATAGTTAATGTAGTATATATATATTATATATATATTATATAATAATATATATATATATATTATAATATATATATATATATAATATAATCTATAATATATATATATATATATATATATATATTCAAACCTTACGGATTTTCGAAGTAAATATGAAACATCGAATAACGCTGTGTATAAATATATCGTAAATATTGTAATTTTTTATTAGTAAATATGAAAGTTTCATACTCATTTCTAAACATCGATTACTTTTACAAAAATATCGATTTTTTTTAGATTCCGTTAAACTCAACTATTACCATATATATTATATATATATATATATATATATATATATATATATATATATATATATATATATATATATATATATATATATATATATATATATAATATATATAAATATTATATTATAAAATATTTATATTTATATATTATATATATATATGATATAAATAATATATATATATAATGTATATTACGTATATATATATTTATATTATATATATATATATATATATATATATATTATATATAGTATATATTATATATATATATATATATATATATTAATTACAATGTATGAAGATATCACGTATCATTCTTAAAATTTAAATTTTAATATTCGAAAATGTTGACTTGTAAGACTACGAAGGCTTGATACTTAATTTCTAATAAAAACTTTTTAAAATATCAAGACAAGAAATGCTGAACAGGAACACTACGAACCTTTAGTAATTTAGTTAAATTCCAAATATTTATTCTTTAAAATTATCAAGACGAGAGTTGTTTCAATTTTAATTCTAAAATAACAAATAATTAAAAAGTTTTTAATATTTAAATTTTTAAAATTTCCAAGTATTTTTTTTTATTAAAATTAACACAAGTAGTATTTTTTTTAACTTAATTTTTGACCTAGTTTTATTTACAGAATAAAAAAAAATAATTTTTAAGAAATATTTTAAAATTTGAATTTATAAACATAACTGTTTTAATATTTAAATTTTTAAAATTTCAAGTATTTTTTTTTTATTAAAATTAACACGAGTAGTATTTTTTTAACTTAATTTTTGACCTAGTTTTATTTACAGAATAAAAAAAATTATTTAAGAAATATTGAAAAATTTGAATTTATAAACATAACTGTTCGATGCATATAAATGCACAATAAAGGTGTGTTCGGTATAATCACTGATTTAAACATTGTATCTCTCAAATCAAGCTTTTTAAAGCAAATCACGTAAGCTATAGAGATTACCAACAACCTTTATGCTTATGCAAAACACCTTACTACACCAAAACCCCAACCAACTCTGAATACAGAAGAGCAATGCACAAAAATTGCTCGTATATGGTATCGATATTTTTGCTCGATATATTTCTAAAACCTAAATATTTTGATATTTCGATATATTAGGTAAATTTATTGAAATATCGATATTTTTTTAAAATCTCTTAAATAAAGCGTCTTTTTTTTACATATAATGTGTACGCTAAGTAAATGTAGGTTTCATCACGTGAGTGTTAATAAGTGCACATTTGATTGCTTGCTACATATGTATATATCAATTAAAGATGTGGAGAGTCTTTCAATGTAAATTTATGTAAGTAATAAATAGGCATATTTGTAGATACTGTACTGTGACTATTTTTTTCTGAAAAGTTTTTTAAGAAAATTCTTTAGTGGCAAGCTTCTGGAATTATGCCAGAAGCTTGCCACTAAATAATTTTTTTAAAAAACGTAAACTTAACTTAACTTTTCTGAACTTAGAAATTTTTTTGAACAGAAAATGTTTTCAGAAAAAAGTCACAGTACAGTATCTACAAATATGCCTAATAAATAGTACTTAATTAAGATAAAAATTTAAAGGAAAACAAAAAACTTTAACTTTAAACAATGAGTATTTTTAGTTACTTATCAAATCAATAGTTTAGCTTCCTGCTGTATATTCCCAAGTTAATTCCTTTCCATCACTTCAGTTTTTTGTTTTTGTTTTTGAGAGCGGACCTCACCAACAAAGGGTATATGCCGTCCCTCCGGGCAGACAAAATACTGCCCTTCAGGCTATCACGAGCTTAAAGCAAGTGAACCACCTGTGACGAGAGCCCGTGATACTCACCAGCACTTCAGTTTGATTGGGATTCCTTTGATCTTCTCTCGAATCATTTTTCTTGCTGACAAAAAGTTGAAACGTAACGTGTGAACGTGTGAACGTGTGAACGTGTGATACCTTTCATCGATTTTACAATTCGATTTCTTTTTATGTTCCTGCGATTTAGTGTTGGCTAAGATTCACATAATACCTACAAGCTCGTGTGATATAAGCTTTAGAAATTATACAATTAGCTACAATTATACAAAACGCTACATCATCGAATTGTTTATTAAAAAATATAGATAAGATAAAAACTATCGATATTATAACATGCAATAAGATATCAAATATCGATATTATAGCCTACAATGTATAAATGCGATATCAAATATTATTATTATAACCTATAATATATCAATAAGATTCAAAATATTGACATTATACCATTGTGTCAATATATCAAATATCGATATTATTATACCTACAAAGTATCAATAAAGTTCAAAATTTCGATATTTTAATCTACAACCTATCAATAGGATATAAAATATCGATATTACAGTATCAAAGAGCTACAAAATAAATATTGATGTTGTGACTTACAGCCTATCAATACAATACAAAATATCGACATTATAAATACAATGTATTAATTTGAATCAATATATCGATAATGTAACTAAAAAAATGGCATATAAAAAACAAAATTCAAAATAATCATATTTGTCAATATATCACATATATGTCAATATATCACATGTATTTCGAAATAAATATCGAAAATTAAGTTAGTATGCGATACATTGCCATCAAAGACATGAATCGATAGTATGCCGTCAATATACTATATGTTCACCTGGACAAATCAGTGCGTTAGTTTACATGACTTTTTAAAAACGATTGGATTGGAAAGAAATTGAGCATTGCAGACTGTACAGTAGAAGACGTTATTTATGAAGTGTATAACAGTGAAGACGAGTGGGTTAGAGTTTATAAACTTTCTTTTATTTATTTTCTATTTAAGTAATGTGACATGAGAAAGGGAAAAAAGATCAATTTCATTTTTCTTTTTTTTAGTTCAAAACATATATCGTCATCCTAATTATCAAACCACGTAATTTCATTAATACCAAAATGGTTTATTTATGCATTATCCTTAAGTACGTTTTGAAATCTAGTTGTAACTCACTTAAAGTTTATCAGTTCCTGAATAAAACTTAAAAAGAAAAAAAACAACATTAATTTGTCTCCTGAATATTTTGTCATTTTGAAATTATGAACTGTCGACTGACTATATATATTAATGTCACGTGAATGAAATTTTGACATTTGCCAATGTGGGTTTATAAAATTGTGCGAGTGTTTCGCAAATATATATATATATATATATATATATATATATATATATATATATATATATATATATATATATATATATATATATATATATATATATATATATATATATATATATATATATATATATATATATATATAAAATAGTAGTGAAGAGGGGTGTCACCCTGATTTTTATAAAAATCACAGGATATACTCTAAAAAAAATAATAATGAAGAATAATGGAAACTAAAATCGTCGCTCCTTCAGAAAAATTAATCATATATATCATATAAATTCATCATTAACTTACGGAAGAAAATCACAACTACACTATACGGATTATAGAAATGAACTGGACAAAGATGGCGTCTATTGAATTGAATAGCTTAATAGGTATCTGAATGGGTTTGACCGATATAGATATATCGAATATATCGAATTTATCATTTTTGGACTTTGAAAAATTTTGTGCTCAGAAGAAAGGTTCAATTAAGCGATATATATATATATATATATATATATATATATTATATAGTATATATATATATATATATATATATATATATATATATATATATATATATATATATATATTATATATATATATATATAAGGCTAGGCTATACTTAAGTTTCGTCTGACTTCGATATATCGATTACTATAACGATAATGATATCTAGCGATATCGATATCTATTGATATGATATCAATATCTCTATCGATATCGATATATATATATATATATATATATATATATATATATAGTATATATAAGTATATATATATATATATATATATATATATATATATATATATATATATATATATATATATATATAGTAGTATGTTGGTATAGGAAAATCTGGCAACATACGAATATTATAATAAGAATGGCAACAGGGTGGTATGAAATGGGCTATGCTATGGGAAAATATTATTTTTCAGTTTCAACATAGGGTTGTGCCGGTAACATGTTTTACTAACTTATTTAAGCTTTTCGTTACGTACGTTACTTATATATTTTAAGCTAAAATGTTGAGAAAATTTAGGTCAAGTCACTAATTCCTAAGAGAGGCAGGAAAAAAGATCATTTAATCGCCTTTTTAAGAAAATTGCAGTTTCTAAAAAAGTTTACAACAAATGAATTATTTGAATTTGTTTTTCAAGCCGTCCAAAAATGTCAAACTTGTTGAGGTAATATATATATATATATATATATATATATATATATATATATATATATATATATATATATATATATATATATATATATATATATATATATATATATATATATATATATATATATATATGGCTAGTTTTAGGGCTAGTTAGGGCTAGTTTTACGGCACAGTTGATCAGTAAAGTTTAGGGCTACTTTTACGGAACAGTGAGTCAACGAGCTTCCTAAAATGGAGACATTCTACTCCTTTAGGCTCGAGCCATGGGGGACGAAGGGGGACGTTTCATAGCCCCGGAGGGGATGCGGAGGAACCCCCGCGACACCCAAAGACCAAAGAGCGGGGGTTCCGGAGACCATCCCCGGAGGGGGGGATTAGTCCCCCCCGTAGTCCACCTAGAGGCCGAGAGACCCCGACTCCTGACATCGGGGCGGACTACCCGTGGGTATTCGTTAGTGATATACCCAAAAAAACAATAAATCCCAAAAATGAGTAATTTTGGGACATTT
This sequence comes from Trachelipus rathkii, assembly GCA_015478945.1. Taxonomy (NCBI): domain Eukaryota; kingdom Metazoa; phylum Arthropoda; class Malacostraca; order Isopoda; family Trachelipodidae; genus Trachelipus; species Trachelipus rathkii. Next base: position 40,462 of record JABUQX010026780.1, on the reverse strand, counting down.
ATTCGCAACAATCTATTCGTACTCTAAAATCTCAAAACCATTTGGGACATTTGATTTACTATATATATATATATATATATATATATATATATATATATTTACGAAATTTTATTTAATATATATATATATATATATATATATATATATATATATATATATGACTACAAGCGTAAAGTACGCAACTTTATATATATATATATATATATATATATATATATATATATATATATATATATATATATATATATATATATATATATATATATATATATATATATATATATATATATATATATATATATATATATATATATATATATATATATCGATATCGATAGATATCGATATCGATAGATATCAATATCGATAGATATCGATATTGATAGATATCGATATCGATATATTATCGATATATCGAAATCGAAGGTCAGACAGAAAATTAAGTTTTACCATATATATATATATATATATATATATATATATATATATATATATATATACGAACACTATATATATATATATATATATATATATATATATATATATATATATATATATATATATATATATATATATATATGTCTAATATAAATATTTTGTCTGACCCCAAAAAAAATTCTATGTTTAAGAATGATATTCGATATAGGTATATCGATTATACCTAAGATACCGAGGCGGTGAAATATGTTATTCCTATAAACATTAAAGGCGCCATATTGGATTCATTGTTGTTTAAGAAATTGTACAGATAGGATGTGTGAGTTGAATAAATTTTACATATGAATATTTAGGAAATATATGAAATTTAGAATAATAAGTGTAGTGTATTTAAGGTTTTGCAATATTTAGTTGTGCTTTAGAATGCTTTAGAATTCCCATATTATGAAACCAGACTATGGTCTGTGCTATGGTCTATGTTCAGTATCGTTTTGAAATGCATAGAGGTAAGATGTGTTACTAGAGTGAATTTAAAATATGAATATTTACTAAATATTGGAAACTTAAAATAATAACTGCAGTGTATTTGCTTTTCCGAACATTATCAATGAATTTTAGAACAAATTTAAGGCAAAATGTGCATTTTAGCAAATTTTTAAGATTTAACAGGTAACAACTCTGATTTACATTAATATATGTCAAAAATTTCGGGCATATATATATATATATATATATATATATATATATATATATATATATATATATATATATATATATATATATATATATATATATATATATATATATATATATATATATATATTAGAATATAGGTGATGTTTTAAAATATTTCTTTAATTTTGTAGGTCAAATATAAAAAGATTCCTAAAGATGACACATTTGAAACTTTCCTCGAAGGTATAGCAATGAATTATCCATAAGTCGTGAGTTGATTATTTATTAAACTTAAATATTGTTAATTGTTTACTTAAAGACAAACTATCTCGGTTAGGTTGCAATGCTGTGCAACGTGAATCAATCTCGGTTAGGTTCCATTGCTGTGCAACGTGTATCCATGTAGGTTAGGTTGCATTGCTGTGCAACGTGTATCCATCTAGGTTAGGTTGCATTGCTGTGCAACGTGTATCCTTATAGGGTTAGGTTGTGTGCCCCCTTTTAAGTTTAGGTTAGGATAAAGTGAGGTTAGGTAGACAGATTTAATATATATATATATATATATATATATATATATATATATATATATATATATATATATATATATATATATATATATATATATATATATATATATATATATATATATATATATATATATGAGTTTGGTGTGGAGGGAGGAGAGGAGCTGAGAGGGAGAATCATCAGTTTGATGAACAAGTGTTGGAGAGAGGGAAAGGTGCCGAAAAGTTGGGGCAAAGCAATAATAATACCGATATATAAAAAAAGGAGATGCAAGAAGCTGTAATAATTATAGAGGTATTTCACTGATGGACCATCTGGCAAAAATATACAAATGAATATTGGAGAGGGCTTAGAAAGAAGGTAGAGCTGAGACTCTGAGAAGAACAGTACAGGTATAGAAGAGAGGAAGAGGAACGACGGACCTCTTTTATTCACACTTTAAGAATGGTCTCGGAGTAGAAGATGCTGGAATATATATATGATTCTTTGTAGCGTTCATCGACCTGCAAAAGGCATTTGATTCGGTGCCAAGGAAAAAGCTCTGGAGAGCTATGGAGAGGAATTATGGAGTGAGGGGTAGATTAAAGAAGGCAATAGAAAGTATGTATGAGAAATGCAATTGTAATGTTAGAACTGAGTGCGAGAACGATAGATGGTTTGAGGTGAAACAGGAGTGAAGCAGGGAGTGTTATCGCCACTGCTGTTTATATTATATTTAGACTTGGTGATAAGGAGTGAGGGAGAGACTGGGAGAATTTGAAAGGGACATAATGGCATATGTGGACGATCTGGCATCTTGGAGCGAGAGAGTAGACGATTTGAGAGGTGGTGGAGTTGTTTGCGGAGGAGATGGAGGAAGCAGGGATGAGGATGAACGTGCACACAGAAGACAGAGATATTAACAATAACCGGAGGAAATGAGGAGGGATGAGAATGATGGTGAGAGAGGAGGAAGTGGGAAGGCGGTAAATACCTGCAATTATCTCGAGGATGTTTTAACAGAAGGAGGAAGTGGAGGAGAGATTACGCGAAGAATGGAAAGTATGGATTAGTTATAAAAGCGGTAAAACCCCATGATGAAAGATAGAAACATCGAAATATAGAAGTTAAAAAAGTGATTTTTAATAGTATACTGACTCCGACGCTGCTGTACTGAGTGGAAACATGGACAACAACGAGAAGAGAGTGGGAGAGTAGAATACAAGCGGCGGATGAGGGTATTAAGAACTATGATTGGAAAGAGTAGGAGAGACAGAATAAGGAATGAAGTAACTAGAGAAGATATAGGGGGAAGAAGATGATACTGAAGATGGATGTGGGAGATTGAGATGGTGGGGACATCTGAAGAGGATGGAGCAAACACAGAATGCCGAAAAGCAGATGGGAATGGACACCAGAGGGCAGAAGACCAAGGGGAAGACCTGAAGAAGAGATGGGCGGAGCCGGTGGAGGACTCTCTATGTCAGCTACCAAAAATGAGAGTGCTAAAGAGAAGAGGAATAGTACAGGAGAGGGATGTCTGAGAAAGACGCTTGCGCGGCTGACAGATGAAGAATTCTTCCTGGGAGAGGAAAGAAAAAAAGAAAGAATATATATAGTATATATACATATATATATATATATATATATATATATTATTATTGTTATTATATATATATATATATATATATAAGAGAGATATATATATATATATATATATATATATAATATTATATATATATATATATATATATATATATATATATATATATATATATATATATATAATATATATATTATATATATATATATATATATATATATATATATATATATATATATATATATATATATATATATAAAGAAATCACAGAATATATGATTTCTCTATTAATTATATTTTTAGAATTCTTTGATTTAAAAAATCAAATGTAGAAAACATCCCCAACATCCTCATTTTTCAAAAGAGAATGCGGATGCGGATGCGGAGGATGCGGATCTTAAAGAGGATGCGGATGCGGGTGTCATGTCTATCACTAATATATAAATATATATATATATATATAAAAAAAGTGTTATATATATAAATATATGTCCATCTATTCCTAAAGGTATATATAGTTTGTATTTTATATATATATATATATATATATATATATATATATATATATATATATATATATATATATATCAAATCCACAATTACCTTATTTATATATAGCAAATTTACATACTTTATTTTAATGTAGTGCCAAATTTTAAGTATAATTAATAGAATATTTTTTTCTTTTAAACTTTGTCAATTTATATTAATATGCTTTCCTAATCGAATGAAAGACTCAAAATTTAAGAATATATTCAGAATTTTTCTAGAACTAATATATATATATATATATATATATATATATATATATATATATATATATATATATATATATATATATATATAAAAAGTTATTATGGTTCTCATATATATATATAGAATTATATATATATATATATATATATATATATATAGGACACAAGCTTGTTTGTCCTCTGCATTAATTCACCTTTTCGAGGATACTCCAATCATATTTTATAATCTTTCAATATAAAATTTATCCAAAGGCACATTTTTTTATTTATTAACTGCCCTATTTCTAGTGATCCTACAAATGTTTTAATAATTTTTAATTTAGAAATATTCTCCCTTGAAACTTTTCGGAATATTTATATTTTGATTTTCGTAGATAAGTAAGTAAATTTATTTTAGCTTATTTAATGACCATTTTATAACACATACCTGTATATATTGTAGAATAAAACTGTATCACTAATTAGGTACGACACTGCACCATTCAGTTTTGTGCGAATTAAATTTCTACAAGTATGAAAGTAAGTAAATAGCTAAAACGTGGCAAGAAAAAATGTTGCAAATTTTTTTATTTATTTATTGTTGGACTTTGATTCGGCTATATTTGACCGCGTCTCCGAGTTCTGGACTCAGTACATATATATATATATATATATATATATATATATATATATATATATATATATATATATATATATGTTATTATATATATATAGTTATATGTCAATATATATTATATCGTTGCTCAGTTGATAGAGCGACAGAGTCGCATGGCAATGGCGCGGGTTTGGAATCCTAGTCCGGATCCTAGGTAGAAATTAAAAGAGAATCTCCCACTCCTAGAATAGGGCTATGCTCATGAGGTGTGAACTTTTACTATTTATATATATATATATAGCATATATATATATATATATATTACAGCATATGGTATTTATATATATATATATATATATATATATATATATATATATATATATATATATATATATATATATATAGTATATATATATATATATATATATATATATATATATATATATAGTTATAGCAGCAAAGATATATATATATATATATATATATATATATATATATATATATATAGTTATATATATATATATATATATATATATATATAATTTTTAGATTGTGATTTATAGTATGTATATATCTTATTTTTTTATATATCCAGTTAGTAATCTTTCAGATACGGAAATAATAGAGAGAGATGATGAATGTTTGAAAGTGTTTGCGTTGCTCACTCATTCCAATGGAACCTTCACCAAGACTCGTAAAGGTAAGTTTTTTTTTGGGTTTCTTTTTAAGCTGACTAACTAACGAAGTCAATATACCATCCCTCCAGGATGACAAAATACTAACTACCATCCAGGTCACCATGAGTTCAAGGCAAGCGAACTACTTGCCGATAATTCTCGTGGTACTTTTCTAACTACAAACAAAATTAATTTTGACGTAAATGTTTAAATTTATTTGCCAGTTTTTCTTTTCCTTTTCATTAAAAGATTTTTGAAATAAACTTAACAGCAAATTAAAATTTTTATTATGTTGAAACCTTTGAAGTTTGTTAATTTTGCCTTTTATTTTGAAATATTAATAAATTTATTTAATTGAACACTTAACCTCAAATATTTTATATTTTGGTCGCGTTAAAAAATGTGGTTCATACCAAAATATCCAAAATCAATTTAAAATATTAAATTTTCTAAAAATGAAATTAAGTTTCATTTTGATCCTATTTAATTTACCTATTTCCAGTTGGATAAAATCCTAAACATGGCTCCTCACCGCAGATGTATTGCTAAGCTAAATTTCGTGATTGATGGTATTGAAGAAAACCTAGAGTTTTACCTCTATTGTAAGGACGAAGAAATAATATTGTATTTGAAGAAAATACTCTTTGGTGAAATAAGATTGAAATCAAAATATTGCTCAGAAATTTTTGACGTAAATTTCAAAAGAAGTTGTAATCTCAATAATTTTTATGATTTGGCTGTGTGCGATGGATGTAACTCAGATAAGCTTTACGTTACATTATATACAGGTAGAAATGGGACCTTTCGTAGTCTTCTCCTTATTTCATATGAAAACTGTAGAGAAGGTCGTTCATTAGGACTTTCCATTGGACAAACCCAATTTTTCAAAAAAATTATTTCTCCAAAATCTAACCATAGGGTAATTGATATATATTGCACATTTAGTGGTTTAGATGTAAATGATTCAAACGATGTAGTATTAAATGGTCTTTATGACTATGATTCAAACGATGTAGTATTAAATGGTCTTTATGACCACTTTTTTTGGACCTAGTAGAATATCAATACTTCTATCTTATTTTTAGCTAATATGATTATTAAATTTTGTAAAACTAGTTAGGATACAAGTTTCTTTTACCTAGTAGAAAGTCAATACTTTAGCATAATTTTTCGTGATGATTATGATTATTAATAAATTTGCAAAATTTACTTTCGTGACTAGGTCTTTTTGACCTTGCATAATTTTTACTAACGATATGATTATTGTTAATATTATTAAATTTGTAAAATTATTATGTCTGAACTGTAGATGGATTTTTCAATTGTTAAAATTTCTGCAATTCTAATTACAAACTTTTAAAATAATGATTTTTTTTCTTACCTTAAATAACTTTAAAGGTATTAAAAATAATTTAAAAAAATATATTTTGAAGTATAACCTAAGTGATCAAGGTCAAGGCATACTTCAGACCCTAAAGGCGTCTTTTAACATATTTTCTCAAGTATTTACATCAATGGAGAAACTATAGTAGCTTAGCCTCAAGTATATACATTTTTTTATCGGTTTTGAGATTTATTTCATTTATTTTTTTTAACAAGGTACAGAATGAATTTTTTTTTTTTTTACAGTTAACCACCACTCACGGGCCGAGCCCTTTTCAAGGAGGGGGCGGAAACTAAAACCAAGAATAAAAACCCACCCAAGTCTCAGCTAAGACAAATCTCTCTATGGTTGAGCGCAACATCGTGGATTTTAAAGAGAGAAATAAACATAGTTTGGAAATACAGAGAAGGCACAGGAGTTCCACAGAACCAGAAGTAGCTGGAAAGAAAGAGGCACCACAACGAACAAGTCTGGGGTTCTTAATACTCACGCAAAATTCATGCGAGAGCATGGCACCTCTTGTATTGGTGTGGGCGACGCAATGAGCGTGGAATGCGAGCTATGCCAACTCCCAGCAGCAACTAAGCCGCATGTGTATATCCTATAGAAAAGATTTGAGGCGCCAAGTCACGTCGCAGAGATAGAGGGTCAAGAGAGTTTGAAAGTAGGGGACAGTTTATTAGTCTCTTAGCTACAGGTACAGAATGAAAGAATGCACGTTTCCAGCGGCGAAATGAAAGGCACTAGCCAGAAACAATAAAGTTTACCAAGGAAAGGTGCAAGCTCGGGAGAGCAAATTTTGAGAACCATTGGAGGGATACCGTCATGACTTTAGGCATTTTTATTGATAAATTTAGCGAGAAAAAAATCATTCTTAAGGACAGGGTCCAGTTTTGCTCCGGGCTGAGCCCAATTTCCCTCATCTAAAAATGGACATAAATTCTTAATTTTCAGCTAATTTTGACAAAGTAAACATCAAACGTCATCTTTTTCTGATGACTGAAACGTCGTTTTCGAATGTTTTTCTTTGTCTGTAGTCATTGTTTTCGCATTTTCATTTTTTTGAAATCCTATGTTTTTGATATTTGTTCAATCTCCTCTTATCTCCTCCTCCTCCTCCTCCTCCTCCTCCTCCTCCTACCAAATAACTTCAAACTTAAACTATACAAAGATTGGACTTTTATCTAAATTATTTAGGAACGGAATTTTGATATTTGACCTCGTATCTGAGCAATGGTCGATTTTCAACACCTACTATTTTTGAGTTTTCATATTGAAAAGTTTGGGTTATTTTTTTTCTGTTTATCCGATCTGCCTGAAATTTTCAGGACATTTGTAGTCGGGGATGATACACAGGAAAAAAATATCTCAATATTTCAACTTTAAGAAATTTTTTTTTTTTAAAACGAAATAGAGATTTTTTTACTCCTAATAATAAAGTCCAATTTTCAGTTAAGTCTGAAAACGAAAATCTTTTTTGTCAATATAGCACCACACGAATTATGGTTAACATAACCAAGCTGTTTTTGTTACCATAAACGAAATAGGTGTGTAACCGTGACCAAAAAATTGGTAATAGTAACCAAATATTTCTTACACTAACGAACATTTAGTCAATTTATTTGGTTGTGATTATCAAATCATCATCAACAAAACTGAAATTAGTTACAAGGACCACAAAACTTTAGTTGCATCAACAACACTATTGATTCTCACAATCAAAATTTATTTGTAATAACCTGTTTGATTTATTTATCATGATCAAATATTTTGTTCGGTTAACCAAAACATTTATTAGCAATCAAAGTGGGAATTTGGAATTTGGCAATTGCAACTGAATTTTGGTTAGATTTACTAAATAATTATTTTTAGTTACATAATGTATAGTTATAACTGCAAAAGTTTCGTTGGATTTACTAAATATTTATTTGTTTGTGCTAGAATTTGGTCACTAGGACAAAGGATTGTGATTCGGTTAACCAAAACATTTATTAGGAATCAAAGTGGGAATTTGGAATTTGGCAATTGCAACTGAATTTTGGTTAGATTTACTAATTAATTATTTTTAGTTACATAAAGTTTAGTTATAACTGCAAAAGTTTCGTTAGATTTACTAAATATTTATTTGTTTGTGCTAGAATTTGGTCACTAGGACAAAAGATTTTGATTCGGTTAACCAAAACATTTATTAGGAATCTAAGTGGGAATATTGGTTACCTTAGCAACAAATATGGTTAGATTTACTAAATAATGTTTAGTTACAACAGCAATATTTTCGTTGGATTTACTACATATTTATTTCCATTTGAGCTAGAATTTGGCTACTAGAACAAAAGATTTGTAACTATAGCATTCTTATATTAGTTGCAACAAATATATTACTGTACTCTACAGTAAACTTTGTTGATTTGATTTATTTATGATCATCATATTTTATTTATCCACTGTAAATATTTGGTCAAAGCGAAATACTGATTTAGTTAGGAAAATTAAACTCTGTAGGTATAATGGAGAATTCACTTGCCAAAAGTTAAATTAATAGGAAAAATTAACGGTACAAATAACTATAATCTGCTGAATCACCAAATCTATTTTCCTTTATATTTACATTTTAAATAGTGATTAAATTTTTACAATTAATTTTATCACAAAGAAAATCTCAGATCAATCGATACTGAACACCTGAGCTTTTCTTTATAATAAAATTCTATATAAAAATGAGCTCTTCAGTAGGTTAATATCACAAAAAAAATGTGTTTCATATTAAAGTTATTTGTACCGTTAACTATTCCGATTAAATTAAAAAGTTTTAGCCTGTGAATTTTCCATTAAACTTACAAATTGTAATTATCGTTAACTAATCAGTTTTCAAAACCAAATATTAACAACTGATAAAGAAAATATGATCTTCATAAATAAAATACAATGCTTGTGCAATTTTTTATATTTTTTTTGTAAGGAATAATCGTAATTGAAATTACAGATTTTAAATTACTAATTATCACAATTAAGTAAATCAGAGTTAAGTTAATTTTACATTTACCTTTTCAGATATTTGAAATAAATTTTATGTAACAAAATATACATTGCTTACAAATTATAATTAGAGCAAAGAAAGTACTTCAATGCTCAAGTGTTAACATAATTGGCAACAGAGGATGAAAAAAAAACAGGTGCAAATGATTTATATAATAGAAACGAAAATAAAGACTACAGAACATTTTTTAACTGAATATAATAATAATAATAATAATAATCATAATAATAATAATAATCATAAAGAATAATAATCATAAAGAATAATAATAATCATAATAATAAAGTATTTATCATATATTAAAGATTCCACTTAAAAATTTTTTACCACCAATAAAATTCAACTTATAGGAGTTATAATCGACACACTCGGAAAGACATGATAGTGATAGACTTTTATTTTCGGGTTTCTCAATTTCATAAGCATGAAAATGAGTGTTAAATTCAAGCGTTCTGTATGGCTTACCACAAAATATTAAACGGGGAGGATCATAAACAAAAATGTAAATTATTTCAAAAAATATTGGCATATCATCTTTAAGTGCATTAAACAAAAAATATTTTGATTTATAGGTACGGCCATTAAAAATAACACGACGATAAGCATTAAACCTTTCCCCATAAGTTGATAAACTTGCATTAAGACGTACTATTTCAGGAAAATCCATTACATTTATTTTTTCTCCACAGACAAGAGTATCATCCAAACATCTGTTGGAAATTAAACGATAAGAAAATTTTAATTGATATTTAGTAGCAATTGTTTTAAGTAGATTTCTTCTACACTGACTAGTATTACTAATTAATTTCAACTCTCTATGTTTCGCTTCAAATCTCATACACCATAAATTAATAAGAGGACCATATTCACAAACCATCCGCGGATAGTGCACCATAAAATGATGTTTAGGCTTTAAATTAGAATCTGAAAATAAATTTAAATACATTTCATGATGTTCTGAAATAAGAGTAGACAGTAAAACATGAATTCCCTTTTGAAGTGTGCTTGAAAATAAAATATCTAAAATTTGTCTAAGTATCAAATACAATTGCCAATGTTTGTCACTGCATGGTATATAACTTCCTATAAGGTAAGGAAATATATTTACAAAGGAAATCATTTCCGATGCAGAAAAACCTAATGAATCTTTGACTAAATTTTCGTGTTTTATGCAAGGTACTGCAGCTTCATTTTCTCCGTAACTGTAAAAACGAATCCTATTATTTAAAGTTTCAAGTGAAAAAATATTTACATTTACATAAAAAAGTATGATTTTACTCAAATCAAAATTACAAACACCCTCAGTTATATCGTGCATTAAATCACCAATAACATTGTCCAATATATGAAAATTTGAAACTTTATTAAAAATGCATTCAGATCTTATACCAGTTTCTGAAGGCGTATTTAATAATACCTCTCTTTCATATTCATCTTTCCTCCTCAGTAATAAAATGTCTTCCGTCATTTGTCTTTGCAAGATTTCCTTACTCGCTTTACAATGCCTACAGTAATAATTCGCATTAAAACTTTGAACAAACCCTCCAATTGTATTCATAGCTAAATTATCACCAATAAGTGATATCAGTTGAAAATAAATTTTAAAGTTTCCATTACCGATTTTCACTTCAATACCTTCTGCTTGCAAATAATTTAAATCTTTTATCATCTTGTTGAAAATAATTTCGTTATCAAACATTCGCATATCTGATGAATAAGATAACATTAATAAAAAAATATTTTCTAATCGCGATTGAAACTCTTTAGGAAAACATCGAACAGAAAAGTAAAATGCTCCTATTTTGTTCTTACCAGCATGTGAACCCAATGGATTGCCACATTCAAAATCATCATAGTAAAGAAGGAGTGGAAAAATTCTTCTTCCTGGGTAATTTAATTTACTAGTGGCCATATTCCCATTACTAATATCATTTAAAAGTACAGACTCTGAACAAGAATCCATGTATTTACATGCAATATCATAAACGTTGTCCATCGAGAACAAACATTTTAAGGTATCGATAATAGGAATATAACAAATACGAATGGGAACTTTTTCTATGACTGTTTTAAGTTTATATTTCTTCAGTTTGGTTTTATATCCTATCGTTATAAGCTGAGGATCAACATACACCTCTTTTTTACGTAGATACTTTAAAGTTAAAAATTCAGTACGAAATACTGAAAATGGATTTTGAACGCTATTAAAAACCTGTTCTAGAGCATGCGAGTCCATATCACGAAAAGTAGAAAGAATTTTGTGTTTAAGCAAGGGCAAGAATGATGAATTAAAAATTAAATTCTCAGCTTGGAATATTTCCTCTCTAATTTTCTTTCTTGATGCAAAATCATTATGAAATTTTTGAGAGACAAATTGCAGAATTTCTTCCTCGAATTTACTTTGTAGGGCTGAAACATCATATTCTAAAAAAGAGACTTGACATTCGTCTTTCATTTCTAAAGGATGAGAAAATTTATCATTAGATAGATTAATATTTTGACGTATTAAAGTAGATTGAATAATGTTACTGGAAGCACCGCTTGAAGACTCTAAAAGATTATCATTATTAGAACTAATAAAATCATTTTGTGAATTTTGTTTTGTTTTTTTGTAATTTTGATTAGAGTTTATAACTTTTAAATTGGAAAGATGTTTTTTCAAATGTCTTTTAAAGGGCCATTTTAAACAAAATTGCTTTTGGCAATTACCTTGCCCACATATAAATTTACTTTGAGAATACTGCTCTGGGTGAAAAACTTGCAAATGTAATATCAAACTAGAATCACTAGGTACTTTTCTCTTACAATAAAAGCAAACAAAACTAAATTTAGCAATTTCCATTTTCTAACTATAAATTTTAAGGTTATCAAAATTTTAATCCGAAATTTCGTCAGTATTATATGATGTTATATCTGAAATTAATTCGCACACATCAGAAACTGTCTTATCCCACTCAGTTGTAATTTCAAAAAAGAACTTCTGTATAAATAACCAAACACTTTCAGATTCCATAGGGTATTGAAGGTGGAAAACATGAAAAGCTTTAAAGCAGTTTTCAATTGCATTTAAGGGTGAATCAAATCTGTATAGCACTTTATTCATAACCACGTAGTAATGCACTGCATTCAGAAGATCTTCTCCCTCAATAATTACAAATGGCTGCATGTGTAATGACATCTCCCCAAGCTTTTCCTGTCTTCGAGAAATGATGTTAGGAATATCATCTGCAATCTGAAAAAGAAATGCATTAATATTAGAATGGAATAAATCATAATACTAATATCCTCAGCATTCTGAAAAAGAAATGCATTATTAAAATGGAATAAATCATAAAATTAACATTTTAACTTTTTAAGGGATATTGTGAGTAATAAAAGTAAAAAGGGAATATATTTTTAATTTAGTAAAAAGTATAATATAAAACTAAATAATAAAATTACCAGAGCATGAATCATGAAAGCCTCTTGCATGTCACCTTTCGAAGGTTTCCAATTTGTATTCTTTTTGGATGGAAGTGCGACTTTTTTGGGTTTTAGCAGCAGGGGTAATAAATACAGAAGAACAGCATCTTCTCCTATAAAGGGAAATTTTGAAAGAAAAAAATATAGCTGGATTTTACAAATTTGGTTTAAAAAACTTTGGCTATTTAAACAAAAATATCAATCCTCGAAATAACATAAGCAATAACACTGCCTAAATACGTACTGGAAAAATTACCATTACAATTATCAAATCCAACTTTATAACTACATTAACTTCTTACAATTTCCCCTTTTTATATAAATAAATTTCTACTTTATTCAAAATATTCCTTTAACTTAAATGCCAGATATTATCAATTCATTATGTAAATATTAGCACGAGATGTCAGTCACGATTAAAGAAATCAAAACTGTTAAATCCCCATTTTATTATACGAGCCCAATTTCCACTATAATTTAAAAAAATTGTTTGATAAAAGATTCCAACTACAACCTCATCTCTGAATAAAAAAAATGGGATGTCTATTCCTACTAAAAACCGAGTGCCACTGAAGGAGACTTACACCCATTCCTAAAATTATGCCACTAAAAACGACTTGAACCTTTTCTTATAACTTATATTTGAAATGAAAACATTTGCGTACATATATTTGATTTCATAGCTATAAAATAAAAATAATGGTGGAGTGAAAAACCCATTCAAAAATACTATGATAAAATTATTTACACATGTAAATATGACCATTACTTCATACTTAATGATTAATTACTAATTTGAAATACGTAATAACACATGCAGGCATTAATGATAATACAAATAAACAGAAAACTACTAACCTTTTGAACCTTCAGGGTGAATATTTTTCAAAAGGTTGATCCATGTTTTATGTTTGATTCTGTTCATCATTAAGTGTTTAATACTCTCTTTATTCAAATTCCATTTGAGATAAAATTTAGATGATGTTCCAAACATAGTTATAAAATCAATACTTATCTATAAATATATATAATATATATATTATATATAGTATATATAATAATATAATGATATATATATATTATATATATATATATATATATATATATATTTATATATATATAGTAATATATATCATATATATATATATATATATATAAATATATATATATATTATATTATTATAGTTATTATTATTATTGATTAATTATCCTCCTCTGCTCCCAGAATGAGGGTAAGGTGCGTTATTGCATCGGAAAAGAAAAGTAATAGAAGAACATGACACAGTCGAAAAGAAAGCCCAGCCTTACCGCCCTCTCAATATCAATTAGCGGGAACCCGTCGCCGTCAGAAAATCCACCCTAGAGCTTCATGGGACCGCGACGGATCCTCACTAATACTATGTAAATCGTCAGGTGCAGGGTTCATCCCTTGACCCAGGTGGGCCACACCACGCCCCCCTCACAAACAACCCCGCCATTCATTCCTATTCAACCCCATTCTCTCGCCTCTACCAAAACTCTGCATTTTCTTTCCTTCCAGGCAATTCCTTCACTGCATCCATCCATTTTTCTTCGTCTCCCAGCCGGTCGATTCCCAAAACACACTAGCCACTATACATCCGCTTAAACAACCGACTATCATCCCATTCCTTTCCACATGACCAAACCCATCTCAACCATACTTTCATTTTATTTTTCTTAGTTTACCCCTTTTCAACACCACATGCTCTCTCTAATACGTTCGATTCCTCTCTTATCAATTCTTTCACACCTAAAAACCCATAAGGTTGTCCATTCTGAACACGTGAACTTTAATATATACCTCTATTCCAGGACCATAGGTCTCACTATATACATTAACACAGGTAAACAACATATACCCTCATGTAAGACCCCTAGCGCCACTCTAGACTTAGTCCCTTCACATCACCAACGATTGAATTGCACCAGCACCTTCCTTACCATTCAGCAAACTTCCTACTACCACTCTTGCATGCATCCGTTCCCTTTTCATCCAAACATATATCCTAAATATTTAAACTCAGACACCTGCTCCCAGCTGCTCACCATCTAAACCATAACTTCACACGAGGGACTATCCTCACTCACAAACATAACCTTGCTCTTATCTATGTTAACTTTTTCAAACCATTCCTTTTACACACCACTACCAAATCCTCTACTATACTCTTAATACTCTCTTCAGATCACCACCACAAAACCGAATTCATGCCGCATATAATAGGTAGGCACCGCTCCACTCACCTCCATTTCTCCATCAATTCTGACACCTGATTTCCTGCCACCCCCATCTCTAAGTTCTTTCATAACCCCATCCAGCTATACAAATTAAATAACCAAAGAGACATAACACATCCCTTGCCTCACTCCCACTATTAATATTAAACCAATCACACTATATTGACACCATTTTATTCTTACACACGCCTCACTAATCTTCATACATACTTTTAATTTCATTCAGAAGCCCTACCACCAACACCATATATACTAACACCTACCCATAGACTTCCCTATTAATCCTGGTCATTACGCTTGTTGCAAATCCAAAAAACCTAAAATACAATTTATTCTTCATTTCTCCCTCATTTTCTCAGTCATTGTTTTCAGTTAAAGATTGATCCACACATCGCTCTAGCCACTCCTAAAATGCACCCTTGTTCTTCCACGCAAATTCAGTCCATCAGATCACTCGACGCACTCTTTGCGACTAAAAACCTTGGCATATTCTCCCTACAACCACTCAATAAAACTAATTCCTATAATTTCCTACAGTTCCCTTTATCTCCCTTACCCTTATATTAGGGTACTATTGAACTTGCGTTCTTCCAATCTCTCGGAACTATACCCTTCATAAACGCTTTATTACACAACTTCCAAA
Organism: Trachelipus rathkii; assembly: GCA_015478945.1. Taxonomy (NCBI): domain Eukaryota; kingdom Metazoa; phylum Arthropoda; class Malacostraca; order Isopoda; family Trachelipodidae; genus Trachelipus; species Trachelipus rathkii. Next base: position 24,430 of record JABUQX010026780.1, on the reverse strand, counting down.
TCCAGTCAATCACTTATCTCGCCCTCCGTTCTTGAATCATTTCACCCAGTAATGTCATCGTATACCTGCAGAAATTTACCATTCTTCAAACTTCTTCACTCTACGCCATTACTTCCTCCTGCAGATAAAACCCATCCCCAAGAAATACCCTTTCCTCTTCTTCCCCATCAAACCCACATACATTTCGACTATCACCTCTTTCATTACTATTAAATTATTATACAGATTCTAAAGGTACTCCACCACTTCTCCTCACATCCCCTCATCAGTCACAAAAGCAACCATGCCCTATTCTTTATTCTACCCAGTTCCCCTTATTCTCATTCTAACCTTCCCCGCTTCCTTCCAGAAAAGCTTCCTATTTCCCCTTGTAAGTCCTCATTCATTCCTCCTTCCAAACGTTCATTAATCTTTCTTTCCTCCTACGTTAGCGCACCTTTAGCATGCCTTTTTTCCTCCTTTATATAACTTCCAAACATCTTTCTTATGAAACATCATTGGCTTTTTTAGTACATTCAACACGCTTCTTTTTTACTTTCCACCACTCACTGTTTAACATTCTTACTCCTACTTTAGCCACCCACATACTTCCTTTGCACTGCTAACAACTGCTTCCCTTTCATTTGCTCCCATATTTGTTCAGTTTCAACTAGTTCACATTCGACTGATTTACTTGCGAGTGTTCTTAGATACTTATCCTTATTACCTTGTTCACTTAACTTCTCACTCTTAATTCTACCCACTTCCTTCCGTATCACCTTCCTCTCCATCCAAGCCCCCACTAATTTAATTTTACATAGAACAATATAATGATCCGATAATCCCATTCCTAATCCCCTAACTGATTTTAACATCCAACACATACATCCAACATCTCCTCTTCACCAACACAAAAAATATATATAATATAATATATATTATATTATTAATATATATATATAATATATATATATATATATATATATAGATATGAATAATATATATATATATATATATATAATATATATATATATAAATATAATATATATATATATATATATATATACTATATATATATATATATATATATAATATACTTAACTTCCCTACCCCTGGGGACCCCCCTCAATTGGAGCCACACTGCCTCCAGAAAGCCGGCCGCATCCTTTGGGCGTTTCCACAGGTCTTCAACAGATGTGATAGAAAAGCAGTTCGGGGGGCGTCGAGAGCTGGGCAATTTAGAAGGAGGTTCTTTACTGTATCTGGGTGGTTATGGCATCTAGTACATGTGGGGGAAGTGACGTTATCTAGTTTAAATTTAAATTTATAATGTAATAGTTTTGGGTGGTGTCCTGATCTGCACCTAGCGAGATTAACTTGGTCTCTTCTGGATAGTGAGTTTTCAGCAGGAGAAATTTTTGGTGGTTGGGATTTTAAAATTTTGTTGTTAGGGCGATTTTGTAGCTGAATGCTAGTGAGATGGGTATGTATATGAGAGAGCCAAGTTTTGTTGGGGGAGGGGGGGGAATGATGTTATATATGTCATTATAGAGTTTGGAGGGTGAGGAGGGAGGGAGTTTTAATCTGTGACGGATGGGGTTGTTGAATATTTGGTGACAAGGGTGGGATGGGTTTAAGGTTTTCTGGTAAAATTGTGTTCCTACCATCTCTAAGTGGGAAGTGATAGGGAGAATTTTGGTTTCGTTCTGTAGATGGTGGATGGGGGTTGTTTTGGTACAACCAGTAATTATTCTAAGGGCGGTGTTTTAATTTTTTTTTAATTTTTTTTATGTTGGCTTTTGTTATTGCTGGGAACCATCCAGGGGAAGCATAGTTTAATGTTGTTCTGTGAAGTTGTTTGTTTATATGTGGTGATAAGTGTGTGTTTTCTGTCGCTAAAATCATGTTGGGAAAGTGTTCGGAGAGTGTTTAGTTTACGTATGGTGGAAGATGTAATTTGTTCCATATGTGGGGTGAATGTCAGATGTGTCTCATATGTAAGGCCTAAAATTTTTGGAGTTTTATTAAGTGGAAGGGGGGTGTTATTTAGAAGAGCTATAGGGTGTAGTGAGGATTGGGAACGGTCTGTGGTAAGCAGGGCTGCGGAGTCGTAAAATAAATTTTTTGACTCCGCGACTCCGACTCCTTAAATTCAAATTTGGATTTTCAACTCTGACTCCGACTTCACTTAAACAAAAATTTTAGACTCCGACTCCGACTCAACTTAAAAAAAAATTTTCGACTCCGACTCCACTCAAACAAAAAATTTCGACTCCGACTCCGACTCCAGCAGTAAAATTCAAAATTTCGAGTCTGCCTCAGCTTAGTGCTTACAGGTACAGTAAAACATTTTTTTGTTTCAGGGGATGATCCAATATTGGAGATTTTGGGACACCATTTTAGCCCCACCTAAAAATGGACATAAAATTCTTAATAAATTTCAGACAATTTTGTTGGGGAAGAAGCAAACCGCAGCTTTTTCTGACCTCTAAAACGTCATTTTCGAGTGTTTTTAGGTATCTGTAGTCATTGTTTTGGCATTTTCATTTTTTCAGAACCACTTTTTTTGACATTTTTTCGTATCAACTTCTACAATTATTATTCGAAATTACTTCAAACTTGAAATATGCATAGATGGGTCCATTGCGCACAAATGTCAAGAATTAGTTTTTTGGTTTTTTTAAAATTGTGCTCAGGATCTATTAAAAAAACAAAAAAAAACAAAAGTAGGTTGTTTTGAATTTCGACATTGCTGAGCACAATTTTCAAAAAATCAAAAAACTAATTCGTGACTTTTGTGCGTAATGGACCCATCTATGCATATTTCAAGTTTGAATTAATTTCAAAAAAATTGTAGAAGTTGATAAGAAAAAATGTCAAGAAAAATGGTTCTGAAAAAATGAAAATGCCAAAACAATGACTACAGACACCTAAAAAAAAAAACACGAAAATGATGTTTTAGAGATCAAAAAAAGCTGCGGTTTGCTCTTATCCCCATCAAAATTGTCTGAAAATTAAGAATTTTATGTCCATTTTTACATGGGGGCTAAAATGGGGTCCCAAAATCTCCAATATTGGATCATTCCCTTCAACTATTTTTTTTCGCTTGCTTTTGAGAATAAAAAAATATACCACAAAGAATCAAATCTCCAAATGCTATACGGTAAAGTACCGTAAAGACAAAGATGCAGGAGCAACACATCACAAACAAATATATTTCAGTTTCGGAAAACATTGTATAACGTAATTATAATTCTAATTATAAAACAGCCACTATAAAATTAACAGTTTAATACTTTGTTTCAAGTGTACTTAGAAAGTTAAAATCATATACTTAATAATAATAATAATAATAATAATGATAATGATAATGATAATGATAATATAATGATTAATGATAATAAATAATAATAAATAATAATAATAATAATAATAATATTAATAAAATAATAATAATAATAACTAATAAACTTCACTTATGAAGATGTTAAAAATAAAAAAACTGGCATTCTAGAGTTTACTTTGTTTTATAAATGTTAGAGCCGAAAAGAGAAGTAAAATTGTTAATGTAGGCAGGTTAAATGTTTATACACAAATTATGATTCTAATATACTCGAAAGGTATAAACTATTAATTATTAAAACCCTAATCCACAGAGCCTATAAAATAACTTCAACGTGACGACTCTTTAACAAAGAGGTGATAAGAATAACGAAAAACTTAATTAATAATGGGTACCCTCAATTTAAAATAGAAAAAGTTATAAAAGAACTATAAATAACATTTTAACTCGAAATAAAAATTCACTTGACATGGAAAGCAAATAGCTTTCTATTTTAAATCATTAAATTTGACAAACTTTTCTAGAGAAGAACAAAAATTTAACATAATTGTAAAGGAACATGTTAAGTCTGAAAAGAAGCTATTACACGCCGAGACGAGTGTCCTCATACTTTAGTACCCGTGGTCATTGTTCGGAGGATTACAAAAGTTATGTTGTATATCAATTTAATTGCAAAGAAGTAGGATGTAATTCCTCTTATGTTGGATACACAACTAACACTTTAAGAACCCGAATTATGCAACATGTGGTTTTCTTGCGTCCCCCAGGGCCTCAATACTTTTATGTCTTCGTGGCATATGGAACTTTAGCCTTTTTCTGTCCCCTCATTTTTTCATGCTTCCTGTCTATGTCTTAGCTTCTGTCTCCTTGTGTACGTGTGGTAGTTGGGTTGGCGACCAACTAATACTTACCCCACCAAAGGAACAATGGCAGGAACGTTGGTGTAGTGATCACAGAGGGGATAAACTGAAAGGTAAGCTAGGATTAGGATAAACTGTGTGAAACTAGAAATCGGAGTGGCGTTTGGGCACAAAACCGAAAAACCGCTACCATAAAGTGGTTCAAGCTCGCCTCTGCATTAGCCACATCAAACTCACACATGAACATT
>JABUQX010026780.1:5000-12500 GCA_015478945.1 Trachelipus rathkii | reverse complement strand
GTAACCAGAAAGTGAACTTATTGCTTTTGATAAAATAATATTGAAATTCCATTCAAAAATAATTTAGCCATATATGCAATATTAATGTGTAAATTAAAAAAAATTTGATTTTGACTTCCATATATTATTTTGGGTAATGGATCTTTCCGAGCACCGAATTATCTAAATGTTTCAAACAGTATTAGAACCATTAAGGAACAGTATAAAATATAGAGACAGTAAGGAAAGCCACAAGGCCTATCGAGACAGTTCCCAGTCAAAACTCCACTAACAATTCATGCTCATGCAAAAAATCCACAAAAGCACCCTAGGGCTTGGCAAATTTTGAACTAAAAAATCCACCAATTTGCTTAGTCCCAAAAAAGAAGAAAAAAAAAAATGATAATGATACCCCAAAACCATTCCACATTGCCTTTAACAATTAAGTTAGGTGGCACACATGCAATCGGAATATTTAATAAACTAACTGTTAATTAAAAGCCCGCCAATTTGGCCTCGTCTAAATAAACTATATGATACCCAACCCATCCATATTACCTATCCAACCCTTTCTTAATGTTGCAATCGAATTACACTCAACAACTCTTTTGGCAAACGCATTTCCCAAAATTAACTACCCTATTCTAAAAGAATTCTTTCTGTATATCAAGAGGGCATCGCTTTCTTCTTAATTTCTATTAATGCCCCCTGGTCTCGTCCGTGCTCTACTATTGAAGAATTATTGGCCTCTGCATTATCAATAGATGTAAATATTTTGTAGACTGATATTCATATCCCCCCCTAAGATATTTCCAGGCTACGCATATCATCCCTAAGTCCTTTAACCTCTCCTCATAGCTCTTACCCTCAAACCCAGAATCATCCTTAGTTGCTCTACGCTGCACTCTCTCTAAGCATAAATCTAAAGCTTTCGTTTAAATGAAGGGGCCCAAAACTGTGCAACAATTACTCTAATACTGGCCAACATAGCTATATAAAGTTTACTTTATAACTTCCTTTGCTCTTGTAAACAACATTGCAATTTATTATGCCCAGCATCTTTATTAGCTTTATTCCTTGCTTCCAAACACTGATTAGCTACTTTCAAATTACCGCTTATAATCACACCTAAATCTTTTTCTTGGTCCACAGACTCAAGCCAATCCCCATTCATTTCATAATTAAATCTTTTATTTGAGTAACTTAGGTGAAAAACCTTACACTTCTTACTATTAAAATCTCATTTGCCACTTATCTGCCAACCCAAAAGTTTATCAAGATCATTTGGATCTTTATACATCCTTCACTATTCCTAACTGTTGGTGGCCACTTTCGCGTATCATCTGCAAACTAAGAAACCTTGCATTTAAGTCCCTGGTCTAAATCATTTTTATTATGAGAAACAATATTGGCCCAAGCACTGAACCCAGTGGGATACCACTCTTCACTTTTTCCTATGATGATTATTACCATTAAGTGTACACACTGCTTTCTATTCCACAACCACTCTTAAATCCAACCATGTACCACTCCACCTATACCACATTGCAATAACTTCTTCAGCAGCCTTATGGTGGACCTTATAACAAAAGCTGGTGCTAAAGGTCTGAAATTATATAATATCAACTGGCTCTCCTCGTCAATACAGTCAGTAGATGTATTCCATAAAATTCTAAAAAGGTTTGTCTGACCATGATCCTACCCTTCTGAAAACCGTGCTGGGGAGTCATACAAATACCTTGGTTATCTTCTAAAATTTCTCTATATGACCTTTCCAGGAAACTTTTCCAGAACCTTTACAACAAGAGATGTTGCTAACTGGCCTATAATTTCCCAAATCTTCCTTACTTCCTTTCTTATAAATAGGAAACAACATATGCTTATTTTCAGTCCTCTGGTACCTCAACCAAATGTATAGATCGCTTAAAAATTCAAATACAGTGCCTTTGTAATGCTGGTACTACCCTCCTTTAGAATTCTACCATATATACCATCAGGGCCTGCAGCTTTACTTGGATCAATATGTTCTAGTTAACGTTTAATATCTTTTACGTCAAAATTCAAATTCTGTAAGTCTACTTGTAGCATGCATACAAGAACTATTAGGCTCCAAACTATTATCTAATCTTTCCTCAGTTAAACACTGAGGCCAAAATAAGCATTGAAAATGTTGACCAACTCCTTACCTGAACTCACTAAATTTTATCAATTTTGGTTGGCCCAATTGTCCTATTCTTACTTAAATTTATAAAAAACTAAAAAAACTTCCAGGTCCGTATTACTATTTCCTTGCCTAAATTTAATTCGCCCCTCTCTTTTCGCTTCTTATTGACTGGGTTAAGTTTCATTCTTAATTTTTCCTATAATTTTCTAAATCATTCTCCCTATTACTACCCTGAATATTTTAAAACATCTACGCTTTTCATTAATTTCACTCTTATCTCCCGATCCCCAAAACAGGTTTTCTCTTTTGTCACCCTAATGGGTTATCTTTAAAACCATACTGATCTTGGAATATCCATAAAAATTTGCTTAAAAGTTCCCACATGATAAAACAGTTTTGGGTCTTTAAAACTCTTTATCCCAGTCAGTTGTACTAAGCAGTCTCGAAATATTTGATAAAATCCCATTTTCAGAATCTATGATCTTTTCTTTAATTAACTTGCAATTTGGCCCAAGATATGCACATCATATAAATCTAAATATTAGGTCACTAAGTTCCTAAATATCCTCCTCAACTCTAACCTCATCCACATACCTTCATCTTTAGTTAATATTAAGTCTAAAGTGCATTCGATGTCCTTGTAGGTTCATGGACCATCTTGCTCAAAAAGTTATCTAGTATACAATTTTTAAATACAGAAAACTACTATGGTCCATATAAGACAAGGAATCCCCCATTGAATGCCTGGAAATTAAAAATCATCCATTATGACTATACCTTTTCTTTACTGTGGCATGCTGTCTCAATTTCTTTCACCATTTCCGCGTCTAATTCTTGACTCTGGCCAGGAGGTCTATAAAATGCCCCTATTCTATATGATTTATTGTACATAAGGATATCTACCCACACTGATTCAATATCATGATTAGTTTTAAAGTCAGTCATTAATACAGATTGAATATTGCTTTAACATAAAGTGCCACCCTTCTTTCCTCTACGCTGGTATAAATAAAGTGAATATCCATCTATTTCATATTCCTGAAAGGAGTCTCCATATAATTCTTCATTAACCCATGCTTCAGTTATGCAAATAATGTCTAGATTCTCATTTATAGTATAACTAAGCAGCTCATCTTTTTTATTTCTAAGGCTATGAGCATTTGTGTAAAAGCATTTGATATTCGAAATGCTGCCATTTTTATTGCTATCATCATTATTTGAACCTGTAACAACACTAGTTTTATTTATCTCACCACTATTACAGTTACCATTGCTATTATTTGTATCCAGATTTAGCCCATCACCCCCAACTTTACCTAGTTTTTTGATAAACATGTCTCCAAACTAGTACTGAAAAGCCCAAATCCTTTATGACTCAAGTGAACTCCATCTGCTGCAAAAAGATCTTTATCCAGAAATTCTCTCCACAAATCCAAAAATCTAATATTTTCTGAAAGACATAATTTCCTAACCCTTTCATTTACACCTAAAGCTCTACTCCCCCATTCCTGACCTGCACCTAACCTAGGTAAAATTCCAGAAATCATGCACCTTCTTCCACTAGCTTTCATCTTCTGAATCAATATGAAATGGACCATATCATTATAGTTCAAAGATAATTTTTTTCATTAATAATGTATATTGTAGTAAAAGTTTATAATACACATAAGTTGAAAATGTTGATATTATATATATAAATATAAAGTATGAACATTTTCTTATAATGGCATTTTTATAATATTAACCTATGCATTTATATGTATTTACTTCTTTCATTTCAAGATACACATACACACAAATGACAAAAAATATTTATAACCTTTTTAATAGGTATAAAGTTAAAACATTTTCTTTCTTAACACACAGCAACCAAGAATCCAAATTCAACAAAATTTCATATAAATTTATAGGCACAGGTCTAAATGACAGACAGTTTTTCAAATCATCTGAAAATACACTAAAACCTTAAGCAATTCCCCTAATATTTATTGATTGACCTTAATAATTTATTGGTTTAGTTTTATCGCATTTTTTTATTTTGGTTTTAAGTGTTTAAAGATTTGTTTAATAAGGTGATTGTTGTTGTTTTTTTTAACTGTTTTTATTTATTTACTGTGATTGTTGTTTTTTTTTTGTTAATTTTTTTTAGTTAGGTTAAATTTATTTTCAGTTTATTTGGTCAGATTAGGTTTAGTAAGGCTAGGTTAGTTTTAATAGGTTAGGACTTAATTTTGATTTTATATTTAATTTTAATACATTTGCAGTATACTGTGCAAAAATTTTGAAAATCGGAGGTGAAGCCCTTTATCTAAATAATTACCAATTTTAACATTTAATATATAAAGGGTAAAAAGTTGCTAAATCTGGTTAAAGGCATTTTTTACACTTAAATTTAAGTTTATCTTTAATTTTAATACATTTGCAGAGTATTGTGCAAAAATTTTGAAATCGGAGGATAGGCCCTTTATCTAAAATTACCATAAATATATATATATATATATATATATATAAATATATATATATATTAATATATATCTAATATATATATAATATATATATAATATAATTATATTATATTATTATATATATATATAATATATTAAAAATATATATATATATAAATAGATAAATATATAATATATATATAATATATATATATATATATTATAGCGATCTTGTAAGCTTTATAGAAAGCCAACTATTTTATAAAAACGCTACCCTTGAACTAAAAATCCCAAATTTAAGGGAAGTGAGATTTAACATTATTATAAATATAAAATTTTTCACTTCAGTGAAGCCATATAAGTGATATTCAAGTAGTCTTTTTTTTAGATTATTTTTTTTATTATTATTTAATATCTGTGTTAATTTTATCATACTCTTGACATATTTTTATAGAATTTAAATCAGACGCAAGCACACATATATCAGATAAATGTACATTTGTACACACAACTTTTTTTGTTTTAATCGCTGGTGGTTTGGAAACTAGTGGTTCTCGTTTACATGTAATAAATAGACTAACAGAATTTGAATTTGATGTAAAAGAAATTAAATCGCTACTAGAACATATTGATCCAAGTAAAGCTGCAGGTCCTGATGGTATATATGGTAGAATTCTAAAAGAGGGTAGTAGCAGTATTGCAAAGGCATTGTTTTTGATTTTTAAACGTTCCTTAACATTTAGTGAGGTACCAGATGACTGGAAAACTGCATATGTTGTGCCTATTTATAAGAAAGGTAGTAAGGGAGATTTGGGAAATTATAGGCCAGTTAGCTTAACATCTCTGGTCGTAAAAATTTTGGAAAAGTTACTGAAAAGTTATATAGAGAAACATTTGGATGATAACAAATTACTGTATGATTCTCAGCATGGTTTTAGAATGGGGAGATCATGTCAAACAAACCTTTTAGAATTTATGGATTATGTTACTGACTGCATTGACAAAGGAGAACCAGTTGATATTATTTATCTTGACTTTAGCAAAGCCTTTGATAAAGTTCCCCACAAAAGGCTGATTCAAAAGTTATTGCAATGTGGAATAGGTGGAGTGGTACAGGGTTGGATTAAAGAGTGGTTGTGTAATAGAAGGCAGTGTGTAATGCTAAATGGCAATAAGTCATCATGGGAAGTGGTGAAGAGTGGTGTCCCACAAGGTTCTGTACTGGGACCACTACTGTTCCTCATTTATATAAATGATTTAGATCAGGGTCTAAAATGTAAGGTTTCTAAGTTTGCAGATGATACCAAAGTAGCAACTTCAATTGGAAATAATGATGGATGCATAAAGATTCAAAATGATCTTGATAAACTTCTTGGTTGGGCGGATAAGTGGCAAATGAATTTTAATAGTAAAAAGTGTAAGGTTCTTCACTTAGGTTACTCGAATAAAGGATTTAGCTATGACATGAATGGTGATTGGCTCGAGTCTGTAGACCAAGAAAAGGATTTGGGTGTGATTATAAGCAGTAATCTCAAAGTGGCTAACCAATGTTTGGAAGCAAGAAATAAGGCAAATAAGATACTAGGTATAATAAATCGTAATGTTGTTTACAAGAGTAAGGAAGTTATAAGTAAGCTATACAATAGCTATGTTAGGCCAGTATTAGAGTATTGTGCACAAGTTTGGGCCCCTTATTTAAGAAAAGACATAGATATGCTTGAAAGAGTGCAGCGTAGAGCAACAAGGATGATTTCTGGGTTTAACATTAAAATGCATGTATGACAGGACCCTCCCATGGTGCTGATTTTTCAGCCCAGTATGGCCGCTTTTTGTGAGCCGTGGTGTGGGTTCTGTTACATGACTCAAAAAAAAATTATATATATATACCGTATATGTACCAGATATATATATATATATTATATAATTTTTTTAAATATATATATTAATCATATAATATATATATATATATATATAATATATATATATATATATATATAATAATATTATATATATATATATAAATATATATATTAAAATTATATATATATATATATAATAGTCCCTTTTTTCGGCCTAACCCCCCACAACGATATATCGATTATTTTATAAATTTAATCGATTATTTTAGTAAACTAAACAATTTAATTTATATGTCTTAAATTTAAGAAGGAAATTATTTGACTATTTCTTTTAATATCTCCTCAAATAGGTAATTTCCTTTATTTTTTTTTCTCCACATCTGTTCGTATAAATATGATTGCAACATTAAACGACTAACTTTTTCTTTAGTGTTAATATCTCTTACTAACTTTATTAAAGACATCTTTCATAAATAGCAACTATAGTAAGAATAAATTCACTAATAGACACTGTGAGAAATTAAATTAAACAAATTGATTCTAGATTCTAAACTTCACCAAAAAAAATAAATGAAATAAATAAAATTATTATAAATGATCGGAATAGAAATGTTATGCCAAAATTATATTTTATATGGAAACAATGATATTATAAAAATAAATCGATATACTTTTTGTGGGGGGTTACCGAAAAGAACCTATATAGATTAATATTATATATATATATTATATTATATAATATATAATATATATATATATATAATATATATTAATTATATATATAATATATATATATATATATATAGGCACAAGTTTAATGGCTTGGTCATTTTTCAAATCGATCAAAAATGCCCTATAATTTTTCAGAAATTCCCGGAATATTTCAGATATTACTAAAAAACACTTCTTTCTTCAATTATTTAAAGCACCACATTTTGTTCAACATTTAATTATTTTTGTTGTCAATATATAAAGAATATATATATATATATATATATATATGATAATATATATATATAAAGATATATATATTAGATATATATAATTATATAAT
>JABUQX010026779.1:37500-41989 GCA_015478945.1 Trachelipus rathkii | reverse complement strand
GTGCCGAACGGAAAATTTTCATGTTCAGTTCAATCTTCTTAATTGCGATTGCTTCTAATCTGCATCTTAAATACCTATCTTCTTTACAAACAAATAATATACAACACCGCTCCCAAAGAAGTATTTACAAGATACCACACAAAGACGAATCCTTGCTGTTAGTAAGTAGCACTAAATAGTCACGTTCACCACATCTCCATCAATAAGTATGCTTCGTTCAAACAAAGACTTGTTTAAAAATTTAGCTTTATTACTGAATATAAAATCTCTTAAATTTAAAAAAATCTGTCTAATTTTGATTAAATTCCAATTTTTTGTATAAGTAGTCATCGCGACCTCACTAACCTTCCCAATAAAATGGCAGTCATCGCGCGTATTTAAACGTGTTCTCTTTGTTCTTGTGCTCGTCTACCCTGTACACTTATTCTGACAGTAATGCCGTAAGAGCGATGCATATTTTCACCATACCCCTGTTATCGTTTTCAGCAACTGAATTGAAATACTTTCAGATTCAATCCCGCACTCACGAAAGATTCATATTTCTTTGTTGAATAAAGAATGAGTCTCTACTCTTGGATATTTTAGATAAACACTCATTTCCTTCTCTTTCTCTTCTGCTAATTTTACGTATTTTTGCGACCGCTCACAGTTTTCGACCAAGTCCTCATTAATACTCAAACTGCTAAAGATACTCTCTAGTGTTTAAAAACAAATAATAATCTATTTTGAAAACTTAATTTTGAACTTTTTAATTCTTTGCAATAAATCACAGAACCGATCATCTTATTATGTAATCAGCCAGAGCAGTAGGCGGTTCAGTGCCCTAGCAAATAAAAAAAAAACTTATATTAGTCACAGATCGCACACAATCAAAAACCACATTAAAATATCTGCAAAACTGAAATGATATCAATTCAGGTTCAATTGAGAGATGAAAATGAAAAGCCCAAAATTAAGTTCAAATATAGGAAAAATCTTTAACAATTGCTATTTATTAACATTGCAAAAAATTGGTACTGACAACCTACTGCGGAATGAAAAATAATAGATATCGGTTATTAACTGATGTTCGTCTAACTGTTTTAGCTGTTATTCTGACGTAGTATACAATATCTCATCGCATTACATACAAAGAAATTTAAAAATATAATATATATATATATTATAAAATATATATTATTATATAATTATAATAATTATTATATAATAATAGTAATAATTATATATATATTTATAATATATATATTAAATATTATATATATATATATATAGTATATATATTATATCACTACAAATACAACATATAAGTTTTTAAAAAAAATATTGCCCTTCAGAATTTGCCGCCCTCCAGAATTTGCCGCCCTGGGCCCGGGCCCATGTGGCCCTGCTTAAATACGGCCATGAATAATATAATATTATATAATATAATTATATATAATATTATTATATAGATATATATAATATATATAATATATATATATTATAATATAATATATATATTAATATATATGCATATTATATATATACATATATATATATATATATATATATTATAATAATATATATATATATATATATATTATATAATATAGATATATATATATATATATATGATATATATTATAATATTTATAATATATATAATATAATTTGATTTTAAATGGTAAAAAATCAAATAAACCAATTATAAACAACAAATAGCCGATAGATAATAATTCAAAAAAAAAAGTTTACACCATATATATATATATTATATAATTAATATATATATATATATTATATATAATATTATAATATATTAAATATATATATTATATATATATAAATATATATATATAATCATATATAATAATATTATATAATATTATTATATAATCCTCCATATATAATATATATATATAGTAATATATATTATATATATATAATATATATATTATACCAATTCTTTTCTTGAGACGAATTGATTTTCAAGTAAAGGAATGCAAGAAATAACGAGTCCCCAAACATCTTAAAGTCATTTGTTTTATTCGAAGTTCTTACCATGTTACTCTGATGATTAAGTAAGCTAATTATAATGGATTAATTTACGCTATTCTTAAAGTATAATTCTTCTGGAAGGAAATTAAAGCAAGGCCAAGCTTTACATTAGTGTACGTCATATTCTTCAGAAGAACTACAGATACTTAACAATAAGTAAAAACAATTACATATTTGGAATCGGTATTTAAAGCTTATTACCGGAATGTTGTTAAAAAATCTACTTTAAAATTCTTGCTTTTAATGAAATCATAGAAAAAAACTAAACGTATTTTTTACATTATTTAGGTTAGGCTACATTTAGGTTAGTAGGTTTGCTAGGTAGGTAATTACATTAAAGCTAGGTAGGTAGGTTAGTTAGTTAGGCTTAGTTAGGTTAGGTTGTTAGGTTAGGTTAGGTTCGGTTAGGTTGGTTAGGTCATGTTAGGTTAGGTTTAATTTAAATTTTTTAAATTGCTTTTTTTTTTTTTGTTACAACATCGTAATAAGCTATTATACGCTGATTCCAATATAGTAATTGTTTCTTCTTGTAAGTAGATATCGTAGTTCTCGAGATATCGCGTACAATAATGTAATAGCTTTTACCTTAAAGTAATGATATTAATTTAATCAAATACTTTATTATATTACGAAATTTTAATCTATATTATTGTACAGCTGGTAGAAATTACGTTCCGAAAACAGATTTTCTTTCTTCAAATATTTTAATATCATGTTAATTATTTGGCAACCATAATGCAAACGTGTATGTTGCATTACAACGACGTGCTAAGATAAGCTTTATTCTTTATTCATGCGAATCAAAAAAACAAAATTGTTTGCATCATATGTCTGCCAACATAAACTGCGAAATTATGGTTGGCAACAACATAATGCAAAAAACTATAGTGTTGCTCATTGGAACAACGTGATGTTGCCTAGGTAAGCTTTATTACTTATTGCCAATGGCACACAATAGTTTGCATCATGGTTCGCCAACATAAACGCAAAAATTATGTGGCAACCATATGCAAACTTATAGATGTTGCCAATTGAACAATGTACGTGATATTGTAGCTTTATTCTTTATTTCGATTACAACACAATTGTTATGCTCAGTGTTTGCCAACATAAATGTGGAAATTATGTTGCAACTCATAATGCAAACTATGTGCTATGCCTTGACAATCAATATGTGACCGTGAGATAGGTAAGCTTTATTCTTTATTGTCATGCAACACAATAGTTGCATCATGTTGCAACAATAAACGCAAAATTTGTGCAACCATGAATGCAAACTTGTTGTCCATGACAACGTGATTTGTCTAGGTAAGCTTATTCTTTATGCCATGGCAACACATTGTTTGCATATCTTTGCCAACATAAACGCAAAAATTAGTTGCAACCATATGCCAAACCCTACTAGTTTTCATTACAGCATTGAGTTGCTAGTCAAGCTTATATTCTTTCATTGCCATGGCAACACAATTGTTTGCATCATGGTTGCCAACATAAACGCAAAATTATGTTGGCAACCAATAATGCCACAACTAGTAGTTGTTCTTGACAGCATGAGTTGCTAGGTAAGCTTTATTCTTTCATTTCATGGCAACAAATAATTTGGCATCATGTTGCCAACATAAATTTAAATGGAACTAATTTCTACATATTAAAAGAAAGTAATTTAATATCATTACTGACTTTTCAGATGTAAACTTATCATACTAGACAAGTTCTAAAATATATGTAAAATTTTGAAAAAATCCATTATTTTTAGTTTATATAGAAAAAGTATGATATAACTGAGATTTTTGTGAATGAAATATTTCCTTAAGCTGCTTGTAACAATGTTGAATTCCAAGTTTTAACCAAACTTACGCATTATGTATCAAGTTAACAATTCGGTGATTGAATGACCTTCAACGTGCTAAGAAATCTTGTTATTATGAATAAGTCAATCTTTCCAGCTCAAATTTTAATCATTATTTTGTGTGATAAACACAATAATGGAACAAGTTAAATCCTCACTTTGAGTTGCAGTTGAAAAACTTCAATCCGAACAGTCTATTAATTTGTACACCCATTAAAAAGAGAAAAAAACGAAAATCAACAGACCAACAAAACTACTTAGAAGTAACAGTAAAAGATTTACTGGTAAGATTTCTAAGTCCAGTATATATGAAGAAAATCACACGAATTAGCAAAGGGTGCTAGCTGCAAATGCTGAAAACTTATCACCAAGAAAAACGATACATACAAATGATGATCCTATCAGTGGTGGAAAGTTAAGCAAAATGTTTACCCACGCTTAAGTAAATTTGCAAGCAAATACTTGGGCTGTCCCCCCAACTAGTGTTCCAAGTGAGAGAGTATTTAGCAATGCTGGGCTAATATATGAAAAGAGAAACAGACTCTCAACAGAAAAGGCAGAAAAAATTATGTTCTTCAAGCACACCCTTCCTATATTTGAATT
>JABUQX010026779.1:15000-22500 GCA_015478945.1 Trachelipus rathkii | reverse complement strand
GATATAAATTATATATATAAAAATAATAATATAAAAATATAATATTATAATAAATAATAATAAACTCATGCCATACACAAGTTAAAATCTTCCCAGGAATATTGCCATTGATATATATATAATATATATAAATATAATATATATATATATATAATATATATAATATCATATATATTATATAATATATATATATATATATTTATATATAAACTCTGTCCTACCCTAGTGAATTCTCCAGTAATGCCTTTGATATATTAATATAATATAGTATATATATCATATATAATATATATATATATATATAATATATATTTATATATCAAAATAAACTCTCTCTACCCTAGAGTTCTTCAAATATGTCATTGATATATATATATATAATATATATATATATATAATATATATATATATATATTATATACGGGGAGTATAGTATTAGTGGTATTATAAAATATATATTAATAGTTAGATAGGGTAGTTCATATGTATTAGTGGATATTTTATATTAGGAGCGGTATATATATTTGATATGGATCAATATAATATATATTGTATACTATTGATTTATTATTATTTTAGTTTAGTATTGAGTTATTAACGTATTTTAGTTTTATTTGATTTATAGTTTAAATTAAGTTGATTATATTAATAAAAATATTTTATTATTAGTATGGGTTAGTAGATATATTTATATATGGTATATTATATATTAATTAGTTATATTTATATGTATTATATATTAATTCCATTTTCCTCTCTCTATGTCAAATAATCGATCTTTCTTTATATCTGAGCGGGGATTATATGATCGAAACGGAAAAATGTATATCCCTTACCACATTTCTTCAAGCCTTGATTAACTTTAGTCGCTGTGCGATTTATCTTCTATTAAGCGTGTGGTGAACTCGAAATTGCAAAACAACCATTGTTATCCAATTTTGAACGATTTTATTTTCTATTTCATAATTGTAATATATAAGTTAAAATATCTCTTGTTTTAGAATCTATTATCAGATTCCAATAAGGGAAAAACAATCATTTTAAGACATTCTATTCCAGTTATAACGCTCGCGGCGTTCGCTTCAAGCTAGTTTAAAGCTCCAACACTTTAATTAGTAATGCAGGATGGAAAAAAAAGGAAGATGTCGTATTCTATCTTCCTCTTTTTTACTCTTGTAGAGAGAAAAGGGGGAGTGGGTTTAGACCATATCTGTTCGAGTACCATCCTATCCTTATGCAGTCTACCTTTGTTCTTTGCGCTTAGTTCTTTGCTACGATTGCGTTTCAGTCTTCAAGCGCTTTGCGAGGCGATTCGAGCCAATGGAGGCAGCAGCGAAATTGCGGGCGCGTTCGGTCTTGCAACGATTCAACAACGATTGCGGAATTTGTTAAAAAAAAACGCGACGATTGCGTGGACGATGAATTTGCGATTCATAAGAATGAGAAACGAAATTTTTTTTTGGGGGAAAAAAATTTTTATGGGGGTGAACCCGATATTAACAAGACGATATATAAAACAAAATGCGAACGCCAACAAAAAACACAACAAAGGTTGCCTTAAAAAAAGCCATGAAAGAACATGAATAAAATAAAATAATAAACTAAACAAACTTAAAAATAACTAAACTAACGTATCTGAAAAAAAAAAGATGAGGCTCCCACCCCTTAGGACTCCCCCTTTTGTTGAATCCCATACATATAAATCAAACCCCAGAAGTTACGTTGAGAATCTGGATGACAAAACATAACCTAAAAAACACCATAACCTACTAGTGAAAAAAAAAAATATATGACTGTACTGACATACGACTTGCAGGAGACGACTCCCCTGACAAGTCGGCCGCCAGTTTCCCTCCCTATACTATATATATATATTAATTATATAATATATAGTATATATATATATATATTATATATATATATATAATATATATTAATAAATTATAATATATAATATATATATATATTAATATATATATATATTATATATATATATATACTTATATAACAAATCATAAATCCTGTACGTTAAACCAGCGCAAATACAGACAGCAATCTGGAGCCAACTCTTATCTGGCAACACCCACCAACCCTCTTTCCCCACACCTCCACCTATGAAAAGTTATATATATTAATGATTAAAGCGTTTATTCTTGAAGTAAGATCAATCCAAACCACCAGATACTCTTAGCCTGTCAGGGACAGTTTGCCTTCTCTTTTCGTCGTAAAATAATCTGCACCACATAAAGACGCTCCATAGCATACCATTAGTTGAAGCAGCTAAGAAATTTCCTGGCAACTTCTAGCTGATCGGTGAAAAACTTTACTATTATCAACGACACCAAACCAGTGATTCTTTATTCGGATCAAGCTATTTTGCTTCTTATATTCTTTCGCACTAATAAACCTCATAGAGTGTACTTGGACACCTCTAATAACAACACACCTCATCGCTGCCTAGAGTCCAAAAGAAACGTTCCATGTATCACAATGATATCGCCGACAGTTTCTGTCAACTATATCCATTTTAACTTAGATGATATTTCTTTAGTGGCGACATTTATCAACAATAGCAATCCTCAAATTAATTCTAACACCTCTGTGAAACACACGTGTTCAAAAATTATTCTTTGTAACTAGATTTTAAAAGTTTCTACTTGCACATCGCGTCATCGATTTTGCAGAATTTGAAACATCAATATATATCTAATTCCAGATTTCCGTTGGGAAATCTTTGTAGTTCCTTACTTGAAAAGACATAAATATTGCTCTATGTACAGAGACTTATCTGTGATAATTATATACTATATACTATAATATATATAAATATTATAATATATATATATATATATATATATTATATATATATATATTATATATATATATATATAATAATATAATATATATTATTATATTAATATATATATATATATATATAAATAAGTATGCACACACACACGTTTCTCATAATTCATAGATGAATTACTATCCGCTTTGCCGCAAAAAAATTTTAATGTGCATGCGGATGAAAAATGCTATAGAGATAATAAGGCGGTATCCCCACACCTCTAGAATATATATATAATAATTATATAATATATATATATATATATATATAATATATATTATATATATATTATATATATATATTATAATATATATATATATAAATATAATATATATATAATATACTATTATAGATTATGTATGTATCAGTGGCGTACCTGAAAGAATACACTTTAAGGCAGATTCTATATATATATATATATATTATATATAATATATATATATATATATATATAATATATATATATATAATATATAATATATAATATATATATATTATAATATATATATTTATATATTATATATATATATATATAAATATATATATCATATAAAGCTTAACCGAAAACATCGAAAACATAATTTTTAATAATTATAAAACTACCTATTTATCTGTGTGAAAAAGCTTGTTTACATTTATTACCAAATAACTTAATTTTAAACACATTTCAATGCAGAATTCTTAGCCTACCATTTTTAAATAACTGTTGTTTTATAGATGTTTTTAAAGCGTTTTTTCTTTAATATAAAATCAACACTTACTCCATTATGCATATTTCAATTATTTTATGTATATAATGTAATACCACTTTAAATAAAGTATATAAATTAATATTCAATATCAGAATAACAGACACATCGAATACAAAGATCAAACAAAAACTACCACAATGGCTGCCACAATCTTGTCGTTACTTTTCACACATTCACCATATTTTTACGGGAAGAAACGAAAAGTCATATTATTTCATTATAGGGTAAGACAAGACTACCCATTCCCTTATTTAACTTGAATAAAATAAATAAACCTAATTCGTATCCTTCCGCAGCATTAGAATTTATTCACTTTAGATCAGAATAGACGAATTTCTAAATGAATTCAATTATCTAGTATACTATTATTATCTGGTTGTTGTTATCTTTTAATTTATGATGCAAAATAACTTCTTTTTTAACTTTTATATAAAATATTTAATAATTTAGTATACTTTACCATAATTTCAATTATTTTAAAAACCTAAAAAAATATGGTAAGAGTTTACCTACCAGCCTACCCTATTATACCCCCTATATATAATATATATATATATAATATATATTATAATTATATATATATATATATATATATAATATATAAGTATATATATATATATAATATATATATATAGTATATCTCGGGTTTATAAATATTATATATATTATAATAATAATATTATATATATATATATATAATATATATATATATTATATATATATATACTATATATAATATATATATATATATATATATATATATATATAATAAAATATATATATATATATATATATATATATATACTATATATAATATAATATATATATATATATATATATAATATATATAATATACTATATATTATATATATATATAATATAATTATAATATTATATATATATAATATATATATATATTATAGATTATATATATACTATATAATAATATATATATATATATATATATATTATAATTATATATATATATATATATATATATAGAAATATAATATTAATATATATATATATATATATAATATATATATTATATTATATAATATATATTAATAATATATAAATATATAATATATATATATGTATATATATAATATATTATATATATATATATATATAATATATATATATTATATATATATATATATAGTATATATATATATATATATATATATATCTATATATATATATATAATATATTAATTATATATCATATATATATAATATATAATATATAATATATAATATATATATTATATAATAATTATATATATATATTATTATATAATATAATAGTATAATATATATATATATATATATATATAAATATATATATAAAAGATACTTTGGGAAAGCTCGAAATTGATTCGGCAATGGAAAAACGATCGTCGAAAGCAATTTCTTGTTTAATAAATTTTATAATATTATTTTCAAAACTCTTAAGTTTTCTTTGTTTATGTTTTATTTCGCCAAAGTAATTTTTGTAATTTTATTTCGGCTGCGAATCCGACGATTCTTATAGAAAGCTCAGCTATAGTTCGAGAAGAGAGAAGCTTGATTATTATTATTATTATTATTATTATTAATTATTATATATATTATTATTATTAATTTTATTATTATATTATATTATTATTATATTATATATTAATTATTATTATTATTATTATTATTATATATTATTTATTATTATTATTATTATTATATATTATATTATTATATATATTTATTCATTGATTATTATTAATTATTATTATATATTATTAATTATCATATTATTATATATTATTATTCATATTATTATATTATATTATTATATTATTATTATCTACTTATAATTATTATTATTATTATTATTATTATTATTATTATTATTATTATGATTTTTATTATTATTATTATTATTATTATTATTATTATTATTATTATATATTCATTTATATATATTTATTAATTATTTATTATATTATTATAATTATTATTATTATTTATTATTTATTCATTATTATTATTATATATTATTATTTTATATTATTATATCTATTATTATTATTATTATTATTATAATTAAACTTAACTCCACATTAAAATAAAAATCAAGCACAATTTTTGAGCATAATAATTTGAAGTCAAATCAGAATAATTCTTTATACCTTTATAGTGTTCTAATTTTTTCATGATACACCAAAGATTAATGCAATAATCTTTTGATTCTTTTCTCACGCTCATTCTGAATGTTTGAAAGAATTGCCATCTACCCAACTTTGCTACTTCTCATTTCCCGCTCCTCTACTGCCTTCCCTGGGCACACTCCTATTTACTTCGCTAAAACTAAATCTTTGCTCGATCCCCCTGCCTACTATTAAAACCTTTGAAGATTCCGGAGCGTTCCTGTTCCTTCACTCCCTCTAGCTTCTTACATCTAAACATTAAATTTCTTCTAAAGATGACTGCCTCTTCTCTCTCTCTTCTCTCTCTCTCTCTCATCTCTCTCATCTCTCTCTCGCTCTCTCTCTCCTTCTCTCTCTCTCTCTCTCTCTTCTCTCTCTCTCTTCTCTCTCTCTCTCTCCTCTCTCTCTCTCTCCTTCTCTAACTGAAACAAAGAAGCCTGTAGTCCTATCGATTTTCCTCCCCTGGTTCTCAAAACTTGTCCATCCGAGCTTGACCCTACTTAGCAAACTATATGTTTTCCTTTATCTACTTGATCCTTCTATCTGCGGATGTGAAAACGTGCACCCTTCAGGCTGCTTCCGAAAAAAAAGATTACCTCTTCTTAAAACCTAACCTCAAAAACTATCGTCCAATTCCTTTAACTTCAGGACCTTCTCAGCCTCTAAATCTATCTCCTATCAGAAATATTTGAAAACACCTCAGTCTTCTCTCTCTCTCTCTCTCTCTCTTCTCTCTCTCCTCTCTCTCTCTCTCTCTCTCTCTCTCTTCTCCTCTCTCTCTTCTCTCTCTTCTTTTTTTTTTTTCGTTCTCCTGCCTCTCCTTTCGGTGAATCTTTTGCTGTGGGGCTAGACATATGGAAAGTTTTCGATACAGTCTGACAAAGCTTTGTTTCATAAACTTCATTCTTTTTAGGTCTTATCTTTCTCTCGTATCCTCCTCTATTTGATTTTCCTTTCGGTTCGCTTCTATTTCACACACCGTTTCAAAAAAAACCCCATTTACATTTCAAAAATTTTTTTTTTTTTTTCTATCAAAATATATTTGGTGTTCTCAGTTCTTCCAATCCCTAACTCTCGTCTACTTTTCTAATTAATGACCTCTCTCATTACTTCTTGAATATATCCACTCCTTTGCTGAAACTCCTCCTCATTAGTTTCTTTCATTTGGAAAAACATTTCTAACCAACATAAATATAGCTTACGCTAGAAGGGCAAGATGGCAAGGCAGCATTGCAAATAACCTCTGATCTTATCTCGATGTTTAATTTGGTCATTACGAGCAAGTTTTTTTTTTCAAAGCCTAAGAAACTTTAATCATCTCATCTTCACTCTACCATATAAACTCTTCCACGACCGCAAACATATAATATCTTTACTATTAAACCATTCAACTTGTAACCTTCAATATATCCTTAAATATATTGGTGTTCTTTATTCTCTTATCCTTAATTGGAAATATCCCATTACTTTTCTTCTAAGCAAGCTTCAAGAGTTAAGGTTTATAGAGACGCTTAGAATTCTTCACTTCACCCTAGGTGTCGCTCCAAATGTATGATATTGCCACACACATCTAAGGTAGCTCCCTTCACACGCTCTCCCTAAAGTGTCTGGAGTTTTAGCTTTTCTCATTATCAACTCTAAGTCTCATCTAAAACTCTTTTTTTTGTTTCTCTCTCACCGCGAAGTTTTGCATCATTCATATAATTCTATCGCT
>JABUQX010026778.1:0-23857 GCA_015478945.1 Trachelipus rathkii | reverse complement strand
TCTTCAGTTATTTATATTTAAAACCTACTTCATAGTTCTTAGCATCTTAAAATATTAAGTAAATAGCATGTTGTTATAGTAAAGAAGTTGAGGTCACATTGAATTTTGTAATGGAAATTGTAAAATTCTTTTCACGTTTTCTCAAAATATGTAATTTTGTCAGCATTTCAATCACTTTTTTTCACTTTTTTCAGGCATTTCAGCTCATTATTTTTTCACCTTTTTTTCAAAATTCACTTTTTTAGATAAGAAACATGCGCTCAAAGCCCTGATAGTATATATATTATATATATATATATATTATATAATATATATATATAATATATATATATATATATATATATATATATATATATATTATATATTATATATATTATATATATATATTATCGGAATCATTATTATCGGATCGATTATGTTGTCCTAGTAAAATTGAAGGTAGTGGGGGCTTTGGATTGGAGAGGAAAGGGATACGAAAGAAGTAGCGTTAATAAGAGTGAGAAGTTAAAATGAGCAACGACAGATAAGGATAAGTATGTTAAGACGCGCCTCCGCTAGTAAAACGGCTTGAAATGGAACAAGTAGTGATACTGAAACAAAATCTGGGGGCAAATGAAGGAGCAATTGTTAGTAGTGCAAAGGAAGTATTGTGGATGCTGCTAAAAGTAGGAAGTAGAATGTTTAACAGTGAATTGGTGAATAGAAGAGGTGATGAAAGCCGGTTAAAGGTAAAAAGAAGCGTGGTGGAATGTACTAAGCAAAATATGAAGATCAAAAGAAAGGTGTATGGAATATATATAAGGAGGAAAAAGAATACTAAAAAGGTGTATACGTAGGAGAAACAAGAGGTAAATGAACGTTTGGAAGGAGGATGATTCGGGACTAAAGGGGGAATAGGAAGCTCTTCTGGAAAGAAGCGCGGAGTAGGTAAGATGAGAATAAGGGAATCGTAGCTGCTAGAATAAATGAATGAAGGGATGGGTGCCCTGTTGTCAACTGATTGAAAAGGGATTTGAGAGGCAGTGTGTAAAGAAGCACTTCGAAAAATTGCACAAATTATTAACAGTAATGAAGAGGTGATATGGATGTGTGTGGTTTAGATGGTGCAAGAAGGGAATAGCTATTTTGGGGATGAGGTTATTAATTAAGGAGGAGGTATGGAGAGTGAAAAAGTTGAGATGTAAAAATCTGGCAGGTATAGATTGAGAATTAGCTGGTGAAATGATCAAGAACGAGGCGAGATGGTGAGTTTGATTGGATTTTGAGAAGTTGTGTAATAAGGCGTTTATAGAGGGTATAGTTCCAAGGGATTGGAGTAGAGCGTAATAGTACCTCTTATATAAGGGTAAGGGAGAGAAAGGGAACTGTAGAATATAGGGGATTAAGTTTATTGAGTATTGTAGGGAAGTTATATGTATTTTTGGTCGAAAGAGTGCGGCGAGTGACTGAAGGACTGATGGGTGAAGAACAAGGTGCGTTTAGGAGTGTTAGAGGATGTTGTGGAGTCATAATCCTTTACATTGAACAAAATGGATTGAGAAATGAGGAGAGAAGAATAAAATTGTATTTAGGTTATGGATTTGCAACAGGCGTTGACAGGAATGGAATTGATGAGGTGTTAGTGAATGTATGTGTTGGTGGTAGGCTTCTGAATGGAATCAAAAGTATGTATGACGATAGTGAAGCGTGTGTAAGAATAAATGTGTACATGGTGATTGGTTTAGGATTAACCGCGGAGTGAGACAGGTTTGTTTATGTCTCCTTGGTTAATTCAATTTGTATATGATGGTTATGAAAGATTCGAGGTGGGGATGGCAGGAGAATGGTGGTTAGAATGATGGAGAAGTTGGAGATGATGGGGTGCCCTTACCGGTACTATATGCGGTATGATTTGTGGGTTAGTGTGTGGCGGTAAATCTGAAGAAAGTTTGAAGAGGATTGGTTAGAGAGATTTTGCAGGGTGTGTAAAAAGGAGGCTTGAAAGTAAACGATAGATAAGAGTAAGATTAGGTTGTGAGTGAGGATCACTCCTCAGTGGTGAAGTTTGTTAGGATGGTGGGCAGCTGGAAGCAGGTGTCTGAGTGTTAAATATTTAGGGTTATACTGTTGGATGAGAGGGAACGCGATGCAGAGTGTAGTAGGAAAGTTGTGTGATGGCAGGAAGGTGGCTGGCTGGTGCATTAAATCGTTGGTGAATGATAAAGGCGACTAAAAGTCTAAGTGTGCTAGGGTTCTTACATGAGGGTTGTTGTTACCTGTGTTAATGTACAGTAGTGAACTTATGGTCTGGAATAAGAATACAGGGATCAAATGTTCAATGTGTTCAGATGGAACATCTTAGGGTGTGCAGGTGTGAGAAGAATCTGAGTACAAGAAGGTGAAGTATATAGAGAGAGGTGTTTGTGTGGAAGACAAGGGGTAAATGAAGAATAAATGAAAGTATGTTGAGATGTTGTTCATATGAAAACATGAATGATAGTCGGTTGGTTAGCGGATGTATAGTGGGGAGTGTGTTGGGATCTGACCGGCTGGGAGACCGAAGAAAATGATTTGAGTCAGTAAACGAATGTGCTTGAGGAGAGAAATGTGAGCTGTAGAGGCGAGAGAAAGGGTGTTATACAGGATGTGAATGGCGGGATGTGAGGGGGTCATGGTGCGGCCCACCTGGGCAAGGGTATTGAACCACCTTACTTTGACGATCTACCATAGTGAGGGTGCATCGCGTCCCATGGAGCTTTAGGGTGGATTTTCTGACTCGACGAGTTCTCACTAATATAATGTTTATTGAGGGGGCGGTAAGGGCTGGGCTTTTCTTTTCCGACTTGTGTTTCATGTGGTTCTCTACTGCTTTTCTTCGTCTCCGATGACCCGTCGCGCACCTTACTCCCATTATTGGGAAACAAAAGGGAAGATGAAGAAGAAGAAGAGGAAGATTATATTATATATATATAATATATATATATATAGTATTATATATATATATTATATATTATATTATATATATATATATATATATATATATACTAATATATTATTATATATATAATATATATATATAAGATATAATTATATATATATAAAATATAATATAATAATCATGTGGATGTAATAATTATATGCCTAGAGCACTAATAAACTTATTAAGTTACTTAAACTCTACTATATATTATAGCATGTGACTGTAAAAAATAGTTGTATTTACTGTACATGTTGTGATAAAAACCTAAAAAGACTTGATATATAGGAAAAAAAAAGTAATTAAAAAAAAAAAAAAAAACCCAAAAATTTTGGCCCTTGTTCTTTTTTTTTAAAAAAAACGTTTTTTTTTTAAAAAAAAAAAAAAAAACGAAGGGTTTTTTTTTTAATCCACCTATGTGTATATGATAGTGGATAAATGTTTGGCTTGTAATATTGTTGCCTGGAGGATGAGTTGTGTGAGATATGAACGCAAAAGAGAAAAGCGTACCATTTGGCACTGGAATAATTTCATCGCTTCCGAGTATGGCTTTTACTCTCCCACTATAAAACTTATTATTATCTATTATTAGTATGTTTATTGTTTATTTTATTGATTATTATTATTATTAATTATTCATTATTCGTATGCTACTGACTATTTTAAATGATTTCGTCTCTTTTTGAACTTTATCTTTATTTATTATTATATTATATATATTATTAGTTATTATTTTATTATTATTATTAATTATATTATATCTGTAAACTCCATATTTAACTTTTTATTTTTTCTTCTTTTGATAGGATTGGTTCCAATAAAAGTTTTAGTTTTTGTTTTGAATATTAATGAAAGAGTAAATGATTATTCCATTTATAAAAGGAATTATTATATCATTGTAACGACTGCTGTCGATTAAGAACGTTTAAGATAGTAAGTTTGGAGATACATAAATTATTTATATTCAGAATATTAAAGAAAAGGTGCAGCTTAAAAAGACACTTTCAATACCTTTATCTGTTTCTATGACTTACTTTCCATTCTTTATTTCATACTTGAAAGTGAAAAAATTCTTAATCTATACTTGTCATAAGAATTTTGAAAGTAACCTATTTTGATTAAGATTTCATTATTTATTGTCATTATTTAATACAATTTACGGTAATCATTTGGTATAAAATTTCATATTTGTTATTAGTTTTTAACTCAAAGGGAAGTTAAATCATAATATACTGTACTTTCAAGTATGAAATAAAGAATGGAAAGTAAGTCATAGAAACAGATAAAGGTATTGAAAGTGTCTTTTTAAGCTCATTCTTTCTTTAATATTCTGAATATAAATAAATCTTCTATTATCTTCCAATTTTCTATCTTAAACTTTTTAATCACAGCAGTCGGTTATAAATGGATTTAATAATAATTCCTTTTATAAATGTAAAATCATTTACTTTCATTAATATTCAAAAACTAAAACTAAACATTTTACTTGGAACCATTCCTATCAAAAATAAAAAATAAAAAAGTAAATAAACTTACATACAAAATATGGACTCTACAGATACTATATTATCATGGCCCCTTTAACGTAAAGCGGTCCACCACATACCTGTAACTAAGACAAATATATTATAATTTAACTTTTCCTTTTTCACCCCTTAATTATATCCCAACCCCTTTCTCAATTCCAGCTGATATTTTCGGTTATTTTTCTTTGTTAGTCCATCCGCTAATTGTAATCTTGTATTCACCCACTCAACTGATTGTACCACCCCATTTCCATATTCTCTTTTAAATTAGCTAACTATTCTAAGTATCCGATTCTTGACATGTCAATTCCACCCACAATATTTAATATACTCCCCCCACTAAATGGCCTCGACCATGCTTAGGGTTTCGGCTGACAAAGTTGAACTTACCACCCTCTTAGCAAGGGTTGGATAAAAAAAAAAATTGTTCGTTTTTTTAAAAAAAAAAAAAACAAAGGGTAAAATTTTTTTTATTTTTTTTAAATTACTTTTTTTCATATATATCAAGTCTTTTTAGGGTATTTAGCATTAAAGTACAGTAAATACAATAATGGTAAAAGGGTATACAATATATAAAGTGGTTTAGTACTTAGTAAAGTTTTATTAGTTCTCTAGGGCATATAATTATTACAGTTACACTGCGATCTGATTATTATAATATATATATATATATATATATATATATATATATTATATATTATAAGTATATATATATATATACTATATATATTTATATATATATATAGATATATATTATATATATATAGACAAATAAATAATATATAATAGATATCATATATGCATTTTATATATATCTATAGTCTATATTAGATATATTAATATACTATATATATAGTATATATATTTATTATAATATTATATATATATAATATATATATATTAAGATACCGTATAAATACATTGTGTCTACTACCTAATATAATAACAAATTAACCATTTATAATATATATATTATATATTATATATATATATATATATTATAATATATATATCATTATATATATATATATATATATTATATATATATATATATATATTTATATTATTGTTAATTTTGTTATTATATAGGTAATAGACACATATAATGCTTATAAAGCAGATTATTTAAATTTAATCTTCCGAGAACTCCTCTTCAGAGTCTGTATCATGTATTGAAATTATTTCATCATCACTCGAGTCTGAGCCTGACTCATCTTCTGTCTCTGCGTCGTCCTCAATTTCAGATAGAGATAGTGCATGTTTTTTTTGGTATATTTTGTGAACTTTTTGTCCGGCTGTGCGGCCTTTCCTGAGAAACCTCCTTGGTTGTACTTTTTTTTGTGGAGTGGAAGATGCAAGTTTTAAATTGTGTGCTATAAACAGTTTTATTTGCAGTTGAGTTTTTTAGACGATTTCTGGATTTGGAGTGTATATTCCCATATGTGCTCGCGCATCAAAATCACTAAACGTAAGCCTCTCTCTCCCCTCTTTGACACTGCTATAGATCCTAATGAAACCACGATTCACGCCGGTCGTTGCAACCTCAGAAATATCAGGAAGGCACCTAGAGTGGTTATTAAAAAAAAAGTCACTAGACGCTTCAAAAACTCGGGGAAAAACAAGAACACACGTTTAGTAAAATTTTTGCACTAAAGTAGCAACAAACGCACTATATTTATTGCAAAATGCATCAAATTGGCAACACTTCCTTCCAATTGCATTGTAAAACTCCTTGAGCCTTGATGTTTGAGCTAATGCAGCGATATTGGAGGGCCACACACGTAGCCGAGTTTACATTGTTCTAAACAGTATTGCAATCATTTCTATTATTATATATATCATATATATATATTATACTTTATATATATATATTATTATATTATATATATATTATATATATATATATAGAATATAATTATATATAGTAATATATATATATATATATATATAATACGTATAATAATATATATATAAGATATATATATAATCAGAGCAATTTTTCGCCGAGTTTTTTAAGTAGTATAGTAGAATGAAATTTAAAATTGAATAAAAATTTTAAACTGCAAGATATAAGACAGTGACCTACTGGTCTTCAGTGTTAGGGAAACGTTAGTTTTCGATCCTTATTTTTATCTGATCCTCTTCAGACGATTGTATTTGAAGACTAATAAAGTTTTAATGAGTATTTTGGAAGTTTATGTAAAATTGTTAAAAGATTAGTATTTTAGATTTAAGTAAATTTTGCTTTTTTATTTTTGAAAAAAAGTTGTGGTGGAAAGAATGTTGTTAAGTGTGGGTTGAACGTATTTTCTCCTTTTTGTATGTTAAAAATAGGGAAGAATTTTTATGCATAGTGATTCTTTCTATGAGTTTGCATTTGGTGGGGTCGGTACCCGTAGGATGGGGGTTTAATATCTTTATGTTCGATGTTATGATTGAGTTGGATCTGTGCGTGGTAAAGGCGGAGTTTTGAGAATCTGTAAGAACAAATTCATTGGTTTTGTTGATGAGTCTTTGTGAGTCTTTGTTATGCTTATGTAGTGCGAGGCGCATTGAAAGCATGGGATTTTGGATATGCATGTGAGATGTTTTGATTTTGTATATGAGTGGGTGGTTGAAGGTTTCTTTTTACGACGAGTGTTAGAGGAAGTTAGTTCTTATGCAATGAGGTAAGTTTTAAGGGATTCTGATAGTTGGTATGTGAAGGAATGGGTAGATAGTGCGAGAGAAGTGTGTGCTGATTTGGTGGTTAGGTCTTGTAGAATTAGTTTTTGCTTTTTTAAGTGAATCTTTTGATTGTGTAGTAGGATAAGACGTTTCCTGAAAGTATTTGCAAATGTATTTGATTTGCATTTGTTTGAAGAGCTAGGGGAACAGGTGCGTTAAAGCTCTTAAGAAGGAGAGCCGTAGAACACAAGATTTAATGGTGTTGAGAGTGTGTGGCAGTACCAATGTAATGTAAGAAGGTGTTGAAAGGTAGGTTCTGCGGTAAACGCATAAAAGAGTAGGGTTAGACTTATTATGCCAAAGAGAGAGGGGTATCAGGAAAGGCTAGGGTGTGGTTGTTAGATTTCCATTGTGAAATGTATTTAGGGTTGGAG
This sequence comes from Trachelipus rathkii, assembly GCA_015478945.1. NCBI lineage: Eukaryota > Metazoa > Arthropoda > Malacostraca > Isopoda > Trachelipodidae > Trachelipus > Trachelipus rathkii. The sequence continues at coordinate 16,274 of JABUQX010026778.1, read as the reverse complement.
GTGAGGTAAACAATATCGATCACATTAGCCAAAGCCATGTGGTGTTGGAAAGAAGGGGGGTGTAAGTATGAAAAAGTGATCACTAAAGCTCCACATGACTATGTTGCTAAGTATAGGGAAAGAGGGATCCCATGCGTAGTGTCAGAATTTTGTGGTGTATAAAGTGTTTGTTAAAATAGGAAAAAATTGTGTTGCAAGGGTGAGATTAAAATTAGTTGTTGATAAAGGGAAAGGGTATAATCTAGTTTTGTTGTTTTCGTTAAAGAATCTTTCTAGTAAGGAGATTGTGAAAGGGACAGGTACTGATGTGAAAAGGGAGGTAACATCAAAGCTGAGAATGTGGTTGTTGTGGGGCAATATATTATGAGTTTTTTGAATAAGAGTCTTCAGTAGTTTTAACATGGGAGCGTGAATATGTACCTTGGTAAAGGTTCAGTGTTTGGCAACCAGAGGAGAGTTTATATGTAACAGAATTAGTGTTGGAGATGATTGGTATGACGGGGATATTGTTTTTATGTGTTTTTGGTACTCTGTAGAATTGAGGCATACTGGGAAAATAGCTTAGGTATTCTCATTTGAATTTCTTCTCTTTTTGCCCATTCTGCAACCCTGATTAAATCATTATAGTTGTTCTACTCTGCCTCCTTCATATTCCCTCCTAGAAAACTCACCTCAAAACTTAGATCAGGACGAGTATTTTGCAACATCCAGTTTAATTTCTCCAACAGAGATCTATATAATGTCATCGCATCCTCATTCAACTTTTCATCCTTTTTTTCCTTGTTTAATTTCCTTATTACTAATTTATCTCTAGCATAACTCCTCTGACATAATACAACATCATCATTCTTCTCTTGCTTTGCTTCTATTCTCAAATATTTAAAAACCTCACTTTCTTCCCTTCCAACTTTTAGTTCTTTCTTTACTTTGGATATAATCTTATCCTCTAACTCTTTATTGCCTCCATAAATACCCATTATCCCATAAACTTCACCATTCTTTTCCCACTTAAATATGGTATTATCAATTTTACTTCTTTTACCCCCAACTCCTATTAACACTTCTACTAGATTCTCTTACCATTTTCTGGCTGCATCTTTCAATCCATATACTGTTTTTTTTCAGTTTCCATAACTTTAACCTTTTGACCTCATCATGGGGTTTTATCACTACTTCTCTCTCCATTTCTTTTCCTTGTAAGTATGTTGTTTTAACGTCAAGGGTCTTTACATGGCAGTCGTTCATATTTATTATAGATAGGATTATTTTCAACCCTTCTATTGAAAAAGTAGGAGCTTCACAGTCTTCAGTTTCTAGATATTCTTTTTCCATAAAACCTTTCACAACTAATCATGCTTTCCATATCTTCCCACCTTCTTTCTCCTTTTCCGTAACTATCCATCTAGTCCTGAGAACCTTATTCCCTTTATTGTCGTCTATCTCTTCAAATACATTATTCTCTTTCCAGCTAGCAATCTCTTTCTCCTTTGCTTCTTTAATTTTTTTTCCAGTAATCAGAATCATTAATGTTAAAGTACACAACTTCTTCAATAAAGTACGATTCTTCTTGATTCTTCTCTTCTTCCACTTCATATTCTCTTAAGCAAAGTCACTAATGTATAAGTTGAATATATAAATTCTGTTCAACACTTGATTTCGACAAATGTTCTATACAAGAAACTTGTTCGCTACACTTCGGAATCAGCTTTATAGTTCTAAAACTTCTACATCATCCAAGATCAAGACTATCTCCCCATCATATCAGAAGATGAGATTTACCCAAAAGTGGCGTAAAATTAGTAAGACTTCTCAAACATGATAGTTAAGCGAAAGTTATTATACCAAACCTCACATGGTCTAACAGTGAATGGTTCATAACATCACTGGTCACACACTGGCCACGCAATAAATACTATAATTAAATAATATAATATATATACTCATATTATATCTCATATTCCTTAATATATCTTTCGAAAACAATAAAAATACAATATAAAATAGATAAATATACAATCAATATATAATATTTCTGGAATTTAAAATATATATAATATAAATAGTAAATAATATAAATAAATAAATAATCATATAGATATATATAATAATAGATATATAATAATATATAATAAATATATATATTGATAATATAGTATACAAACTTTATATAAAGCACATATATCCAGATGAGGGGAGATTTTATCATATAAAAGAAGCATACAACTATATAATATATATATAAATAGATATATATATATAATATATATATATATATATATATATAATATAATATATAATAATAATATATTATAATATATAAAATAAAATAATATATATATAATATAAAATAATAATATTTATAATATATATAATATATAATAACTATATAATAATAAATAATATAAAAATATATATATAATAATATATATATATAAATAATATATATATATACATTATAATACGATATATAATATAATAATATATTATAAATATTATATTCATATATCGAAAATCTTATATGACCAAGAATCGCAGTTATTATTAAATGAAGAGGATACCTATTAAAAAATTGGAGAAATACTGAGAATGTCTCCAACTTACGAAGGAAGTATAACGTTATATAATATGAAATGAATGCATCAAACTGATACATTGTCAACACTGCTCCAAAGCTAGGCATATAATATATATTATATAATATCAATATATAATATTATATAATATAATAAATAAATAAAAAATATAATAAAGTAAATAATAATATAATAATATAATATATAAATATATTAATATATGATTATAATTTATATATATAAATACAATATATATATAATATAAATAAATAATAATAAATATATAACATAAATATAATATAACAGATATAATATATATATCATATATATTATAATATATATAATATATATACATAAGATATATATAATATATATATATATATAAAATAAATAGATAATAATATATAATATATCTTATATGTACAATAATATAATAAAATATATATAATATAATATAGTTATATATATAAATATATATATATATATATATAATATATACTTATAATATATATAATAATAATAATAATATATATATATTAGAATATAACTATATATATAATATAAGATATATATATAATTATATATATATATATAATAATATGATATAGTAGTATATATATAATATATAAATATAATAATATATATATATAATATATTATATATATAATATGGACATTTATAAGATGTTGACCCCGTTTATACGGGGGAAATTTCGATAAGAAAAAACAACGAATTTCGCCTTTCTTTATTGCTTCAATTTCTATTATTATTATGACAGTTATTTGATTTTAATTTAAGAATATTAACCAAAATTCTTATTTTTATTATTATTATGAATATTATATATATGATTAATATATTATTTATTCAATTATTATATCAGTATATATTATTATTATTATTATTATTAGATTATTATATATTATAATTATTATTAATTATTATGGATAAGGAATTCAATCTTCTTCTAATTTCATTTCATTTTTATTATTTGATTTTCGATAATTATTATAATTTATGATTTTATTTAAAAAAAACTCTCCCCCGGACCCGCGAGCATTAGCGAGCGGGCACCCCGCTTTAGCGGGGACGGGAGATGAGATAGATGGGGGCCGAAGGCCCCACCCCGATCAAAACATAAAAAATATATAAAAATATCCAAACTATCAACTTTATTATTGTCAAGGTTGCTCTTACAAACTTACGATACATTATCAAATTGAAAACTGAAACTAAATAGCCTAAGCACGGACCTAAACACTCATTTTTATCAAAGATTTCTAATAAGTAAAACGAAAACAAATATGATCTCCTAATTGCTTTATAATTTCTTTAAATCCTTAAAATTACATTGAAAATCCAGTATTTACTAAGGTATTTACCCTAAAATCTGGTAAATTCTGGAATACACTCTTCTTATCTATTTTCGTTCCTCGATACAACCTCTTACATAATTTACCATATTATATTATATATAGACTAAATTAATATATATATATATATAATATATAATATACTATAATATATATATTATATATATATATATAAAAATATAATACTATATATATAATATATATATATATCAAAATAAAAATAATAAAAAAAATCTCTATTTACATTTTAATAATAAACTTTAAAGATACTGTAAGGAAAACTTATTTTCTTCTGTTTTTTTTCATTTTAAATTATGAAAAATATTTCTGTTCTGGCCTGTGGGAGATACTTCTGTTGGGTGTAATTTTAATTTATAAAGGAAACAGCAAGTATTGTGTTTCATATTTAATCTTTATATTAAATTTTAAACTATAATATTACGTTATTTATTTGACAGTACTAATTGTATTTATCATAATTGGAAGAAAGGGTTGGGTAATTTCAGAGACATTAGAGGAAATTTACGACCTTTCATCCATGGGGTAAAAAAAACTAATCACTCAACACAGTTTCTAAATCTTTGATAGCATAAAAAATACAATAATGTAATAAACATTAAGGAATAATTTTAAAAGTAAAGAACTTAAAAAAATTTAAAATGTAATGAAAATTAATTATTAAATGTTTTTATCAACGAAATTTTTATATATAACAGCTTCAAAAATTAACTTCGTTCAAATCTCCTCTTCTTCGTCTACTTCAACATCTTGCAACTTTTTCCAAACAATAAGAACTAGGAGAGCCTACGAAAAACGAAAAGGGGTGGTAAAATGACATATGTTTTATGTCGTGATAGTGAAATTTATTAATTTATTACGTGGTTGTTTCCAAACAAACTTTAACATACAAACAAACATCATATTTTCATTAAATGACAATAACCATGTCTGCAGATATCAAAATCTTTACAGAGAAACGGAAGCTTCATTAAATATAGATATATATAAAATATATATATATAATATATAATAAATATATATAAATAATATAATATATATATATCAGTATATATTATATAAATATAATATATATATATATATATATATAATATATATATAATATATATATAAAATATATATAGTAAATATATAATATATATATAGTTTTTATCTATTTAATCTTATAAATAAATACTTCTAACTTAAAGACGGATAAAAATCTAGCTCCTTAAATTTATGAAGCAATAGACCTACAGATAACTTTGGTAAAAGGTCCATAGTTAATTACCTTATTCAGAAAGGTATAAAAACAGACCACACAATATCACACACACACACACCACACACACAACACACAATATAATATATTAATATATATAAAAATATACTAAATAATATAATTAATATATATAATAGATATAATATATATAATATTAACTATATATATATTATATAATAATATATATAGATATATAAATAATAATATATATATAATTCAAGAAAATATACAAATTAATATTTATTATTTTGATAACAAATCTTACTTATCAAAAACACCAATTAAAAAAGGCCGTATATCGACAAAGCTCCGTAACTTTTATAAGTACAAATAAATACTACTATATAATATATAATATATATAAATAATAATATATATACTAAAAAATAAATATATAAATATATATTTAATATACTATATAAACTATAAAATATATAAAATTAATAATAATATAAATACTATATATCAATAATATATATAATATAATATATAATATAATAATAATATATATAATATATATATATAATATTATATATATATATATATATAATATATATATATATATATAATATAGATATGTAGTATATATATATTAAATGTGGAAGTGAAGTAGTGGGTGATGCAGGTGTTGTGTGTGTAGTGTGTTGTGGTGTTTAAGTGTGTGTGTGGAGTGTCGTGTTGGTGGTGTGTGTATGTGTGGCCGAAAGTGTGAATGTGTAGTAAAGATAGTGGCTTGCTGTAAATTTTAATGATAACTTTTTTGAAGATCCTTCCTTATGAGAATGAAAAAAGAAAAAAAATATATCAAATTCTTTTTATTTTTCAAATTTTTAATTTAGAAATGAATGTTTTTTTTTTTTATTTTTTATTTTTTTTTATGATTTGAAATTTTGAATAAATAATATCATCATAATGCGGTTCAGTTTCCATCAAAATTGCGATTACCCAGAAATAAAAGTATATAAAAAAAAAAAAAAAAAAAAGTATTAAAGCTTTAAAAAACGGAAAAAATAGCCAGGTACGCACTCTCCTCCTTCTCTACAATCCTCTAACTTCCTCTCTCTCTCATCTCTCTCTCTACTCTCTCATCCCTCTCCTATATAATATATATATATAATATAATAAATATATAATAATATATAATATATATATATAAATAATAATATATAATATAGTTATAATATATATATATAATAATATATATATATAATATAATATATAAAGGTTGACGAAGACCTAATTATCCGCACGCACGCACCGCTTCTCTTTATATAATCGAATCTGGGTATAAAGGGTCTTCATCCCCCCCCCCCCAATTTTTTTTACACTCACAAAATAACAACATAAAATATTTTATAAAGCCCCACGCACTCGTTGAATACGACTCAGCCCCAAATAATAAATAGTTAAATAATATCATATATATATATATAATAATATAATATATATAATATAAAATATAATAATAGATATAAATAATATATAATATAATATATATATACTATATATATATATATATATATAGTATATATAATTATAAAATATAATATATATAATATATATATAAAATAATATAATAAACTAATTATAAAATATAATATTTATATATAATATAATATATATATAATAATCATATATATATAAATATTATATATATATACTATAGTATATAGTAATATAATATAATATATATATAAATAAATATATAGCTAAAAAAAACCATGTCTTAAAAAAAAACAAAAACCATGTTTTTTTAAATAAAACCAAAAAAAATTCAGGATTTTTATAAATTTTTGGGCCTTTTTTTCGTGTAGTTTTTAATGGTTTCAATAGATTTTAAAGGCAAAAACAACTACTGAACTAGTATACACATTGCTAACACAATATTTAAAATTCCTTAAATAAATTCTTTAAAGATTAATTAAATTTTAAAATTCTTCTTCAGAAAAACGAAACTGATTATGAACATTATTATTTTAATTGGAAGTTTAATAACTCATAAGTAAAAAATAAAAGGCTATAAATATAAATAAAATCATTAAAAAAAAAGGTTATAATAATATTAATTTCACCCAAAAAAAAAAAGAAAAAGTTATTTCGAAATTAACACTACTAGAATGAAGACTAATGAATTCTTATTACCTTATATACGAAATACTACGGAATAACAAATAATAGTATAATAATAATATATAATAATTATATATATACATAATATATATACAATATAAACATATAATATATATAAATATATATAAGATATAAGATATATAAATAATATAATAATATTATATATAAGAGAGAAGAAGAAAGAGAGAGAGAGAGAGAGAGAGAGAGAGCATCATTAAAAGTCAAACTGAAATTACCATAAGAATTTTATACAAAAACTTAATTTAAGACTTTACTTAGCCAACTTAATTTCTAATTGCTGTGCACAAATCCAAAAGTTGAAAAAAATAACCCTTTCAACATTACATTGATGAAGTATGTCTGACGCAAGATCTCAACAAGAAATAGACCTTCTCACTAATTTTCTTGAGAAGCTATGTACCAAGATGAAGGATCACTGTCACAACAGAGACTCATCAATATAGTAACTTTTATTGAAAGGAGGAGAATTGCTCCTAATTATTCCATAAAAATTCCACGCTATTTGAAAATACTCCATCCTCTGAGATACAGTAACTGATGGTCTGAAATCATCTTGGTTAGAAAAATAAATACCAAATAAATGAGAACTTTACGCCTGATGATACCTCCTTAATTTACTTTAGTTTTAAATGTTTCTCTTATTAAACCATGTGTTTCCCATTATTTTCTTTTTAGCAGCAAATAAATACAATAATTTTTTCAAAATATAAAACAATCAATCAAACATAGTTACAAATACATGCCCTTCAGCTTGTTGATGCATGATGGCCACCACACACTCACACAAATGAGTTTTCATGTATAATCTTTGCAAAACTTGCCAATCGATGATAGATAAATCAAAAATCCTCAAAAAAGCTAATCGAAACAAGATCATGTTTTAAACAAAATAAAATTATACACAATATATAATAGAAATAATAATATAAGTTATGAATATATATATATATAAATATATAACTATATATATAAGTATAAATAAAATAATATATAAATATATATATATCTATATAAATATAAATATAATAATATATAATATTATTATAAACTATAATAAATAAATAATAATAACTATAAATATATAAATAATCATTACTACACAACTAATATTAAATCAGAGACAGAAGAAATTCTTATTTATTGCCCATTACTCTTCATTGAAAAAATTGAAGGAAAACCATATCAAATCTAAAGAAAACCATAAATAAATATAAACAATTTATAAAAATATTTTATCATTGTTTTATCATTAGTTAAACCATTGGCTTTTTTATGTGGTTTAAACACAATAGTTCTAAACAACAAATGGTTTAACCCAAACCATGGTTATAAACACCATCCCAACACCAATCATATATACCAATATAATTATATAAAAACATATATACTATAGTAATAGCTCAAAATATAGGATAATAAGAAATATAATAATAATAATAATATATAATATATAAGATATAATATAAGATATATATATATAATATATATAATATAATAACAATAAAAATATATAATTATATATTATAATACTATATATATTTATTAATTATTAATAACATACACTTTTGTCCCGCGAGCGGGTAATCGTCCCTACAGCACACTCCCTCATTCACCCACACCCCTCATTCTCCCCCACCCACCTTCCTCACCCCCCTCTACTCTCCCAACAACACCTACCCTACTTAACCTCCCCCCATCCCTCCCTAACCTCCATCATCTCCTTTATTCCATCCCTCCACCCTCTCCATCAGTCTCACCACCTCCTCATCCTTGCCGCTATCCCCTCCCCCTCCCAAACTCTTCTAACCACTCTCGCTCTCTCTGCTCCTCCATCAAATTAATGCCCATCACCATCTTAACATTTCCCTCCTCCCTCCTTCCCACGCAGACCATTCCTCACAATACACAACCCTACCAACCCTCACCACCACCTATTCCTAATACTCTCCCTTCTGCTAACCCCAACAAACCGCTTTCAACCCCTTCATCTCAAATACTTCCAAACTTTTCACTGAGACCAGCATTTCAACCCCCACGATTCACAACCCAAATACAACACACACGCTGTACAACAGCATTTCACTTATCAAACATTACATATATCTTACCACTATCCGTCATAGATCCCCCCCTTCCAAATATCTCTAACCACTCCAGCGCCCTCATTCCTTTACACCTATCTATTCAAATCACATCACTCATCCCTCCCCCGTTACCAACTCCATCCTAAAAATAAATGTCTTTAAAAAAAAAATCGTTTACTTCTTCCAATACTACCCCCCCTACTCAACCTCTAACCCCTCCCCCCTCCTCTCCACTTTCCTCCTCAAACACTAACCACTTACTCTACCGGATTATATTTAAGCCCCTATATTGTCCACAACACTCTCTCAAACTCTCTCACCAAATACCTCACCCTTCCGCGGTCATTCGCCACAGCCAGTATATCCCAAACAAATATCATGTTCACTTACCCTCTACATCATTCCCATATCATCAATTCCACCCAAACCCTCCCCCCTCACCATCCTCTGCCCAAACCACTCTCATAAACAAAATGAATACCACCGGCGACATTACACACCCCTGCCTCAATCCACACAACCTCCCAAACATCTCACACCTTCACACCTACACTCTCACACACACATTCTACAATCCATATAAAAAGCCACTATACCCCTTTCCCTAAAACCCACACCACCCACACTTTATAACATCAACACCCGCCACAGTTCACCCCACATATTACACTACAATATTCATATAGCTTCTCTAAATCTAAAAAACACCCATAAACTTTCCCTTTCCTCTCAATAATTTTCTCCACAAGCATCTATAGTGTGAACACTTGGTCCACACACCCTATATCCCTCCCTAAAACCTCCTATATTCTCCCCTATTCTCCCCTCACGTAAAAACCTCTTACTCTCATCAAAATCAAGTATTTTCCGATACACTTCCACTACCACAACAATTAAAAAACAAAGAATATACAATCTAAATATACCACATCTCCATTCCTATCCCCTTTCCCTTAACAGCGAGGGAACCAAACAATCCAATCCTCCCAATCCATGTGGTAACCTCAAACCACTCCTCCAACAAATAACTAAATAACCTAATCAGCAATCTATAATATATATAATATAAAATTATATATATAATATATAATATAATAATTAATAAATAAAATTAATAAAAATATATATATATACTATAATATAATATTAAATATATAATATATGATATATATTATAAATAATATAAATATATAAATAATCATAATATAATATATAATAATATAATATATAAAAGACATCTAAAATATTTTACTAAATAGTATGACGGAAACCGGCCGATTAAACCGCAGTTATCAGTTCTTCATGGAAAATAGACAATGCAGAATAGAAATCGCGTTGCGAATAATAAATGAAAAGATAGCATCATAATTATCTTTTCAATCTAGCTTAAAATATTGTACTATAAAACCTTTATCAGTAATAAATCGAAATATATATATGAATACTAGGAACAAACCGATCAGAAGCAAAACACAGTTTACACATACTATTATCCAAAGAAAAATTTGAATATCGTTATGCAATTTAGTTGAGGCTGTGAATGTCCAAAAAGAAGTTAGATTGTTATAACATTCGAAGTGCTCTGCTAACTTATATATATAAATTAATAAATATATAGATAAATAAATATATAGTATAATATATATATAACTATATATACGAATAAATATATATAATATAATATATAATATAATATATATATATATATATAATAATATATATATATATTAATAAAATAAATCATAAAATAAAGTTAATTACTAATTATATAATATATTATAGTAAAAAATTATTGGTAAAATTAAAATTTTTAGGATAAAATTTTTAGATTTTTAATTTTGGGATTTTAAAATTAATATTTTTATTTAAACAAAATAAAAAAAATAAAGATAATAAAAAAAATCAACAAATGAAACGTAATAGATAAGCAATAAGCAACAGTTTGAGAATAAGCTACAAGTAACAAGTAACAAATAAAATCATATATAATAATATATATAATGATAAATATAATATATAATAAATATATATAAAGTATAAATATATTATAATATATATAATATAAAATACAAAATGATATATAGTATATATATAGCATAAATATAAATACTAACAATATATATAATATATATATAATATAATAATATATATACTATAGCATCAAAGTAGAAACACTACTACTACCGAAGAAGTACCTAACTTTAACTATAAACCTAACCAACCCTTACTTCAACCTAAACCTAACATTAAAAACCATAAATTAATTTCATCATAAATTATACCAGTGCGTGATCCAGAAACATAGGAAGGTCTCTGTTATTACTCGTATCATAGTGATGGTGACTAATATCCTACAACTAGTCACAGTTACATTTCACAAAATTTGCCTTCTCTCTCTACTCCTCTAAATAAATATTATAATATATATGTAAAATTCAATACTATATCGTCTGAGTTCGAATATCCAGAATCACACTATACTACGAATCATATTTCGAGACATATTAATATATCGATATAACGAATATAATATAATATAATATAAATTAATATATATAAAATATATAATATATATAATAATATATATATATAAATAAATTCAATATAATAAATAGTAAATAATAATATACTATATATATATATAGATACTTATATATAACTATATCATGTAAGATCTAAAGGCTGGAACATGTAACTAAAGAACAGACAGACCCCTACAGTAAGGCACAATACAACATCGATCTGCAATAACACATCGCACTGGAAAAAAAAACTATGACCGACCCAAAAAAACTAGACACCGGTAGTTAAGATGATGAATAAAAACTAAAGCAGAAACCCACTGGTAGAACGCCCCAGATGTCAGAGAGTCGGGGTCTCTCGGCCTCTAAGTAGAACGGGGGGGACTAATCACCCCCCTCAAAGTGGAGATGCTCCACAAACCCCCAACTACTTCGCTAATGGGTGTACCGGTCCTCCGACCCAATCCCCTCCGAGTATGATAACGTCCCACCCCTTCGTCCCCCAATCGCATTCGACGCCCCAAAAGGTAAACTCACATAATTTAGAGGAGCTCGACCGACCCACTATATGGACCAATAGATACATATACATAAATAATATATATAATACATTAATATATATACATATAATAATAATAATATAATTATAATATATATAAATAATAAAATAATAATAGTAGTGAATTTACTTGCCCTAGTTAGTTAATCTTTCGTCATTAGAATATAAAAAATCTGTACATTTTCCTTAAAAATTTTAGCCATAATATTATTTACCTGCTTTGTCTTGTAAAAATGCCAATGTAAAAGACTTAGGAAGACTTGTTAAAGGCCAAGTTCTTTCAATTATAAATAATGTACTAAAATGACAAATTAATATTTAAAAAGTCACTAAATAAATAAAAAATCTTAAATTTAAATAGAATAATAAGATAATATAAATAATAATTTAAGATTTATATATAATATATATATTATATATATTATATATAAATATATATAATAATATAAATATATATATATATAATAATATATATATATAATATAAATATAATATAATAATATAAATATAATAATATATATATAATAATATAATATATATAAATAAGTAATACATTCCCTAGTTAAAGGTATGAAATTATCTATTCGATCATAATAGAATTAAAAAAAAATTTAATACTTCCATTAAAAATTTTCAAATATATTAGTTACCTGCTTTGCTCTTAAAATCCAATGAAAAGCTTTAGAAAGAACTTGTAAAGGCACAAATTCTCAAGTTATTGAAGACGCCAAAGCCTTAGCTGCTGAAATCGACAGAGACCTGTCAGATTTTGATTTTTTTTTAAATAATCTTCCAAATTACAACATCAATGAATTTCAGTAGTAACGAACATGATTCAAAAGTTCGAAAAATATTTTAAATAAATCTATTTAAAACTTTATCTATTTATATAAATATTTTTTAAAAAAGGGAAAATTATTTTTGCATAATTACAAATAATATATTAATATATAATAATATATAATATATATAAAAAAATAATATATATAATATATAATATATATATATTATATATATATATAATATATATAATATATATATACTATATATAGTCTTTATGTACATCCCCTTAAATTTAAAACTAAAACGAATACCCAAGAGCATAGACCGCATAGATATCAGATGTCGGGGTCTCTCCGGTGGACGACGGCGGGACTTCGTCCCCCCTCTGTCCCTCATCGGCTCGAGCCCACCTTAATGAAATATAGCTTCCTTAACCTTAACCCTCAACTTATCGCATAGGGTAATTGACTAAAATTAAAGGTTGCTTAAAAACTGAAATAGATTATTATTATATTATTATATTATAAATTATTATTAATTAATATTATTATATTATATATTATATATTATTATTCATTATATTGATATTATGCAAATTTGTAGAACGTCACTTGTGACTACCGAGTACCAACTTAACCTAAACCATAATAATTCCCATTCAATAACAAAATTGTGATTCAGGAAAACAGAGTCAGGTTTGTACCTACGCCTTGGAGGTTGGCTGACTATATCCCACTATCACAGTACAGTTTCTAACAAATTTGCATTATTATTTATTATATTATTATTTATTAATTATTATATTCATTATTCATTATTATTATGTATTATTCATTATTATTATTATTTATATTATATATTATTATTCTACTAATTAAGCCGTTTTCGTTTATGCATTTGTTATGCTCGATAAGACAAATTCTTACGCATTTTAAGAAACGTGCGTGCCAAAATACCGCCGAATACATTCTTATTCTTAATAAAACTGCTTACAAACCATTACAAAAAATCATAATCAGTGTTTGGAATAATATGAAGGAATATTCTCCTCTCTCTCTCTCTCTCTCTCTCCTCCTCTCCTCTCCCTCTCTCTCTCTCTCTCTCCATCTCTCTCTCTCATCTCTCTCTCTCCTCTCTCTCTCTCTCCTCTCTCCTCTCATATTTTCTCTCTTTCTCTTTTTCCTCTCATCTCCTCTCTCTCCGCTCCCATCTCTCTCTCTATATATATAAATATATATATATATATATAATATATGATATATAATATATATATATATAAATAATATATATATAATATATATATATATATAATATATATACATAAATATATAATACTATATATATTATATTATATAAATATTTGTGAAGAAAAATTAAAAGAAACCACTGAAAAGTGCATCATTGTAACAGATCTTTTCCTTCAAAAATTGCAAATTTGAAAAGAAACCACTGAAGAAAGGAAGAGAAAACGTTAGACAATCACTAAAAGAAGGAATGAGACACATTAATAAGTGAAAATAATTATCGTTGATATCTTCCTAAGAGTGTAGTTTCAGTATTGTGTTCACTAATAAAATATGAAATATTCACATTCAAATCTCATGAAAAGTTCTTACTACTCTTTTCTTTTTTAAGTATTTCCATTTTTAAAAAAATAAAATAAAAATAAAAGTAAAAATAAAATATTATGACAGCTTAATGTATTTTTTTTTGTACATTTTCGTAAGAAAAGGATATTCATAGTAATTGATTTCCTGTCAATAGACCACATACTGAATTTGGTCAAAATTCTACGATTTCTGAGATAATTCTCAAAATTTTTTAAAAAAATTGACAAAAAACGAACGAATTTTTTGAAACGCTAACTACTTTTAAAGATTTTCCAAAGATTTATTGCACAAAACAAAAACGGCTAAATATTTAATAAATAAATCATGTCTAAAAAAAATTTAACATTTAACCAAAAGTATGCGAGCAACAACTAGGCATAAAGAATCAAATCTTTTAATCCTAAAAATTCAGAGTAGAAGTAAAAGCCTTACACAATATTAGGCTAGGTTGTAAAAATGAATTGAAAAAAGTGTCAAAATTTAGGGTAAAAAATTGAAGTATCTATAGTGACTACAACACTTTTATTTATTTTTACAGAAAACAGGAAAATACTAAAATTTCTCAAAATAATAGTTCATTCCTTTAATTTAAGGGTCAGGATTTAACAAAAAAAATAATTATTTAATTTTCTATTTTTTCAATAAAACTAACTAATTAGAAAAAAAGTTCAATACTCTTAACCTAGATAGATACTTTGGTTAGACAAACAACATTAACGACTCCCTGCCTAGTCTGTTCGATAACTCAATAGACCTAGTATTGTATTATAAAAAAGACACACTAACTTCGTGATAGCAACTACGCAAAACAAGGAACACTCGATAATCAACAAGAGCCAAAAAGATTTATATAAATTATAAAAACTTTACCATTGAACATTTAATTATTAGACCAACAAATTGTCAACTACTATAACATATCAAATTCAAACATACGTATTAGTGTAAGAAACAATAGTACCGCGTATCTTAATTAAACAAAAAATATATAACGAAAGGGAACCCTTTTTATATAAATATCATTACTAATCCCTTATATACCTCACAATAAATCGGTAATTCCAATACCTAGAATAAATCCAACATACTTAATATTGATTAGAGATCCGATATGAGAGCCATGAACATAGAAAGAAAGAGATCTGTAATAATAGTACTATAAAATAAATATATATATAAAATTATAGCTTATACTTCATATATAAAATTAATAAATAACGACTAATGTAATATAATATAATAATAAATAACAGATAAATATCTATAATAATAATATATATAAATATAATATGGGAAAACTTAAGAATAAGCACAATATATCTTGAAAAAGTATCTCTCTC
>JABUQX010026777.1:0-18405 GCA_015478945.1 Trachelipus rathkii | reverse complement strand
GGTTGTCTTCGGATTTGTAATAGCTGTTATACTTTGGAGTAACAGGTTCTTAAATTATTTTTGTCAAAACTTTTTGGAAATGTTGGGGAAAATTTTGGATTTTTTGTGGTTCGAACATATAAATGGCTATTCCTTCTGAAATACAAGTTCGTAGTAAAAAGATTTTGATATTTTTTAGAAAGCGTTTTTGTGTGAGGAACAAACTAGGAGCGTGGTCTTTTGGGATTTTGTAATAGCGTTATACTTTTGGAGTAACAGGTCTAATTTATTTTTTGTCAAAATGTTGAAAAATTTGGAATTTTTGAATTTTGTGGGTCGAACATATAAATGGCTATCCCTCTCGTGAAATACAAGTCGTAGTAAAAAGGATTTTGATATTTTAGAAAGGTTTTTGGATTTGTGAGGAACAGTAGGGTGTCTTCGGATTTGTATTAGCTGTGTACTGGGTGGGAGTAAACAGGTTTTTATTTTTTTTTTTTTAAAAAATTAAAATTTTTAAATTTTTTTTTTTTTCGTTTGAACATATAAATGGATATTTTCTTCTAAAATTAATGTCGTAGAAAGTGATTTTGATTATTTTTGAAGGTTTTTGTGTAGGAACACTAGGGTGTCTCGGATGGTATAGCTGTTATACTTTTGGAGTAACAGGTTCTTAATTTATTTTTGTCAAAATTTGGAAATTTGGAAAATTTTGGATTTTTGTGGTTCGAACATATAAATGGCTATTCCTCCTGAAACACAAGTCGTAGTAAAAAGATTTTGATATTTTTAGAAAGGTTTTTGTGTGAGGAACACTAGGGTGTCTTCGGATTTGTAATAGCTGTTATACTTTTGGAGTAACAGGTTCTTAATTTATTTTTGTCAAAATGTTGAAATTTGTAAATTTTTGGATTTTTGTGGTTCGAACATTAAAATGGCTATTCCTCTTGAAATACAAGTCGTAGAAAAGTGATTTTGATATTTTTTAGAAAAGGTTTTTGTGTGAGGAAACTAGGTGTCTTTGGATTTGTAATAGCTGTTATACTTTTGGAGTAACTGGTCTTAATTTATTTTTGTCAAATTGTTGAAATTTGGAAATTTTTGGATTTTTGTGTTCGAACATATAAATGGCATTCCTCCGGAAAATACAAGTCAGTAGAAAATGATTTTGATTATTTTATAAGGTTTTTTGTGTGAGGAATTTCTATGGTGTCTTCGGATTTGTTATAACTGTTATGCTTTTGGAGTAACAGGTTCTTAATTTATTTTGTCAAAATGTTGAAATTTTGAAAATTTTGGATTTTTGTGGTTCGAACATATTTAAAATGGCTATTCTCCTGAAAATACAAGTCGCTAGTAAAAAGATTTTTGATATTTAGGAAAGGTTTTTTGCTGTGAGGAACAATAGGGTGTCTTCGGATTTGTAATAGCTGTTATACTTTTGAGTAACAGGTTCTTAATTTATTTTTTTTGGTCTCAAAATGTTGAAATTTTGTAAAAATTTTTGGATTTTTGTGGTCGAACATATAAATGGCTATTCTTCTGGAATACAAGTCGTAGAAAAGTGGTTTTGATATTTTTAGAAAGGTTGTTTTTTGTTGTGAGGAACACTAAGTTCTTCGGATTTGTAATAGCTGTTATACTTTTGGTGTAACAGGTTCTTAATTTATTTTGTCAAAATGTTGAATTTTGAAATTTTTGGATTTTTGTGGTTCGAACATATAATGCTATTCCTCTTGAAATACAAGTCGTAGAAAATGATTTTGAAATTTTTAGAAAGGTTTTTGTGTGAGGGAATACCAGGGTGTCTTCGGATTTGTAATAGCTGTTTTACTTTTGGAAACAGGTTCTTAATTTATTTTTGTAAAAATGTTGAAATTTTTGAAATTTGGATTTTTGTGGTTCGAACATATAAATGGCTATTTCCTTCTGAAATACAAGTCGTAAGAAAGATGATTTTGATATTTTTAGAAAGGATTTTTTGTGAGGAACACTAGGGTGGCTTCGGATTTGTAATAGCTGTTATTATTTTGGAGAAACAGGTTCTTAATTTATTTTTGTCAAAATGTTGAAATTTTGGGAAAATCGTACTTTTAGTGGTTCGAACAATTAAATGGCTATTCCTCCTGAAATACAATTCGTAGAAAAGTGATTTGATATTTTTGATAAGTTTTTGTGTGAGGAACAGTTAGGGTGTCTTCGGATTGTAATAGCTGTTATATTTTTTGGGGAAAAAGGTTTTTAATTTTTTTTTTTTAAAATGTTTAAATTTGTAAAATTTTTGTTTTTTTGTGGTTTGAACATTATAAATGGGCAATTCCACCTGAAATACAAGTCGTAGAAAAAGTGATTTTTATATTTTGAAAGGTTTTTGTGTGAGGGAATACTATGGTGTCTTCGGTATTTTTAATAGCTTTTATACTTTTGGAGTAACAGGTTCTTATTTTTTTTTGTCAAAATGTTGAAATTTGGAAATTTTTGGATTTTTGTGGTTCGAACATATAAATGGCTATTCCTCCTGAAATACAAGTCGTAGAAAAGTGATTTTGATATTTTTAGAAAGGTTTTTGTGTGAGGAAACACTAGGGTGTCTTTGGATTTGTAATAGCTGTTATACTTTTGGAGTAACAGGTTCTTAATTTATTTTTGTCAAAATGTTGAAATTTGTAAATTTTTGGATTTTTGTGGTTCGAACATATAAATGGCTATTCCTCCTGAAATACAAGTCGTAGAAAAGTGATTTTGATATTTTTAGAAAGGTTTTTGTGTGAGGAACACTAGGGTGTCTTCGGATTTGTAATAGCTGTTATACTTTTGGAGTAACTGGTTCTTAATTTATTTTTGTCAAAATGTTGAAATTTGGAAATTTTTTTGGAATGTGTGGTTGAAAATATAAATGGCTATTCCTCCTGAAATACAAGTCGTAGAAAAGTGATTTTGATATTTTTAGAAAGGTTTTTGTGTGAGGAATTCTATGGTGTCTTCGGATTTGTAATAGCTGTTATACTTTTGGAGTAACAGGTTCTTAATTTATTTTGGTCAAAATTTGGAAATTTGGAAATTTTTGGATTTTTGTGGTTCGAACATATAAATGGCTATTCCTCCTGAAATACAAGTCGTAGTAAAAAGATTTTGATATTTTTAGAAAGGTTTTTGTGTGAGGAAAACACTAGGGGTGTCTTTGGGATTTGTAATAGCTGTTATATTTTTGAAGTAAAGGTGCTTAATTTATTTTTGTCAAAATTTTGAAATTTGGAAATTTTTGGATTTTTGTGGTTCGAACATATAAATGGCTATTCCTCCTGAAATACAAGTCGTAGAAAAGTGATTTTGATATTTTTAGAAAGGTTTTTGTGTGAGGAACACTAGGGTGTCTTCGGATTTGTAATAGCTGTTATACTTTTGGAGTAACAGGTCTTAATTAATTTTTGTCAAAATGTTGAAATTTGAATTTTTTTTTTTATTTTTGTGGTAAAAAAAATAAATGGCTTTTCCCTCCTAAAATAAAAGGGGAAAAAAAAGTGATTTTTGTATATTTTTTTGAAAGGTTTTTGTGTGAGAAATACTTTGGTATCTTCTGAATTATTTGTAATAGCTGTTATATTTTGGATTAACAGGTTCTTAATTTATTTAATGTCAAAATGTTGAATTTTGAAATTTTTATGGATTTTTTTTGGTTTTACAATAAATAAATGGTATTCCTCCTGAAAATACAAGTCGTAGAAAAGTGATTTTGATATTTTTTAGAAAGGTTTTTGTTGAGGAATCCTATGGTGTCTTCGTATTTGTAATAGCTGTTATACTTTTGGAGTAACAGTTCTTAATTTATTTTTTGTCAAATTGTTGAAATTTTGAAAATTTTTGGATTTTTGTGGTTGAAACATATAATGGCTATTCCTCCTGAAATCAAGTCGTATAGAAAAGTGATTTTTGATATTTTAGAAAGGTTTTTGTGTGAGAAACACCAGGGTGTCTTTGGATTTGTAATTAGCTGTTATATTTTGGAGTAACAGGTTCTTAATTTATTTTGTCAAAATGTTTTCTGAATCTTAATTTTTGGAGTTTTGTGGTTCGAACATATAAATGGCTATTCCTCCGGAAATACAGTCGTAGAAAAGTGATTTTTGATATTTTAGAAAGTTTTTTCTGTGAGGAACACTAGGGTGTCTTCGGATTCGTAATAGCTGGTGTATGTATACTTTTGGAGTAGAACAGTTCTTACATTTATTTTTTGTCAAAATTTGAAATTTGGAAATTTTTGAAATTTTGTGGTTCGACCATATAAATGGCTATTCCTTTTGAAATACAAGTCTTAGAAAAGTGATTTTGATATTATTTGAAAAGTTTTTGTGTGAGGATACTATGGTGTCTTTGGATTTGTAATAGCTCTTTACTTTTGGAGTTACAGGTTCTTAATTTATTTTTGTAAAAATTGTTTTTTAAAATTTTCGGATTTTTGTGGTTCGAAATATAATGCTATTCTTCCTGTAATACAAGTTTCGTAGAAAAAGTGATTTATATTTAGAAAGGTTTTTTGAGTGAGGAACACATAGGGTGTCTTCCGGATTTTGTAATAGATTTATACTTTTGGAGTAACAGGTTCTTAAATTTATTTTTTGTCAAAAATGTTGAAATTTGAAAAATTTTTTTGGATTTTTGTGTTCGGAACATATTAAATGGCCTATTACTTCCTGAAATTACAAGTCGAGGGAGAAAAGTGATTTTGATATTTTTAGAAAAGGTTTTTTAGAAAACTATGGTGTCTTTCGATTTGTAATAGCTGTTATACTTTTTGGAGTACAGGTTCTTAATTTATTTTTGTCAAAATTTTTGAAATTGAAAATTTCTGGATTTTTGTGGTTCGAACATATAAATGGCTATTCCTCCTGAAATTCATAATCGTAGAAAAAGTGATTTTGATATTTTTTGAAAGGTTTTTGTGTTGACAAATACTAAGGTGTCTTCGGATTTGTAATAGCTGTTATACTATTGGAGTACAGGTTCTTAATTTATTTATGTAAAAAATGTTGAAATTTGGAAATTTTTGGATTTTTTGTGGTTCGAACATTAAAATGGCTATTCCCCTGAAAATACACAGTCGTAGAAAAGTGAATTTTGATTATTTTTTGAAAGGTTTTTGCAGTTGAGGTTAATACTATAGTGTTTCTTCCGGATTTCTCATAGCTGTATATCTTTTGGCGAAGGTAACAGGTTCCTAATTTATTTTTGTCAAAATGGATGTAATTTGTAAATTTTGGATTTTTGTGGTTCGAACTATAAATGGCTATTCCTCCTGAAATACATGTCCGTAGAAAAGTGATTTTTGATATTTTTCAGAAAGGTTTTGTTTGGAGGAACACTAGGGTGTTTTTGGATTTGTAATAGCTGTTATACTTTTGAGTACAGGTTCTTAATTTATTTTTGTCAAAATTTGAAATTTTTAAAAAATTTTTGGATTTTTGCTGGTTCGAACATATAAATGGCTATTCCTCTTGAAATACAAGTCGTAGAAAAAGTGATTTTGATATTTTTTTGAAAGTTTTGGAGGATATACTAGGTTGTCTTCGGATTTGTAATAGCTGTTTATACTTGGAGAACAGTTTCTTAATTTATTTCGTTTGTTCCAAATGTTGAAATGAAAATTTTGGTTTTGTGGTTCGACATACTAAATGGCTATTCCTCCTGAAATACAAGTCGTAGAAAAAATATGATTTTTGATATTTTTAGAAAGGTTTCTTGTGTGAGGAACACTGTGGTGTCTTCGGATTTGTAAGCTGTTATACTTTTGCGAGTAACAGCTTCTTAATTAAATTTTGTCAAAATGTAGAGAAATGTAAAATTTTGGAATTTTGTGGTTCGAACATATAAATGGCTATTTCTCCTTTGAAATAGCAAGTCGTAGAAAAAGCATTTTGACTACTTTTAGCAACAGAATCTACTGTAAAGGCTTTAGCAACTTGTCATGCTTTCTAATTTTTCTGCTTGGCAATGACAGTGTGCACTAATTCTATTTTTTCAAAATGTTGAATTTGGAAATTTCGGATTTTTGTGGTTCGAACATATAAATGGCTTTTCTTCCTGAAATACAAGTCGTAGAAAAGTGATTTTTGATATTTTTAGAAAGGTTTTTGTGTGAGGAACACTAGGGGGTCTTCGGATTTGTAAATAGCTGTTATACTTTTGGACTAGTAACAGGTTCCTAATTTATTTTGTCAAAATTTTGAAATTTGGGAATTTCTGGAATTTTTGTTGAGTTCGAACATATAATGGCGTATCCTCCTGAAAATACAACGTCGTAGAAAAAAGTGTTTTGATATTTTTTTGAAAGGTTTTTGTTACAAATACTAAGGTTTCTTCGGATTGTTAATAGCTGTTATACTTTTGGAATAATAGAAACAGGTTCTTAATTTATTTATGTAAAAATGTTGAAATTTGGAAATTTTGGGATTTTTGTGGTTAAAACATATAAATGGCTATTCCTCCTGAGAATACCAAGTCGTAGGAAAAGTGATTTTGGCATATTTTTTGAAAGGTTTGTTGTGAGGGAATACTAATAGTGTTCTCGGATTGTAATAGCTGTATACTTTTGGAGAGTAACAGGTTCCTTAATTTCATTTTGTCAAAATGTTGGAAATTTGGAAATTTTTGGATTTTTGTTTGGTTCGAACATATAAAGGCTATTCCTCCTGAAATACAAGTCGTAGAAAAGTGATTTTGATATATTTCTAGAAAGGCTCCAGGGTGAGAACACTAGGGTTCTTCGGATTTGTAATAGCTGTTTATTACTTTTGGAGTAACAGGTTCTTAATTTATTTTTGGCCAAAATGTTGAAATTTGGAATTTTCTGGATATTTTGTGGTGCGGGCTCAATTCGCTATTCCTTTTTTTGAAATACAAGTCGTAGAAAGGTGATTTTGATATATTTTGAAGTTTTTTTGTGTGAGGATACTATGGTGTCTTTGGAATTTTTAAAATAGCTCTTATTACTTTGGGAGTACAGGTCTTAATTATATTTTGTCAAAATGTTGAATTGGAAAATTTCGGATTTTTGTTGGTTCGAACAATATAAATGGCTATTCTTCCTGAAATACAAGTCGTAGAAAAAGTGATTTTTATTTTTAGAAAGGTTTTTGTTGAGGGAAAACTAGGGTGTATTCGGATTTGTAATAGCTGTTATACTTTTGGAGTAAACAGGTTCTAATTTATTTTTGTTTTCAAAATGTTGAAATTTGAAAATTTTTGGATTTTGTGGTTCGAACATATAATGGCTATTCCTCCTATAATACAAGTCGTAGAAAAGTTGCTGGAACGTTTTTAGATTGGTTTTTTGTTTGAGGAAGCACTAGGGTGTCGTTTTCGGATTTGTAATAGCTGTTATTACTTTTGGGTATAACAGTTCTTAAGGTTTATTTTTGTCAAATCTCCTTTGAATTTGGAATAATTTCTGGATTTTGTGGTCGAACATATTGAAATGGCTTATTCCTCCTGAAATACAAGTCGTAGAAAGTGATTTGATATTTTTTTGAAAGATTTTTGTGTGAGGAATACTAAGTTGTCTTCGGATTTGTAATAGCTGTTATACTTTGGAGCGAGTAACAGGTTCTTAATTTATTTATGTTAAAATGTTGAAATTGTTGGAAATTTTTGGATTTTTTGTGGTTCGAACATATAAAATTGGGCTATTCTCCTAAATACAAGTCGTAGAAAAGTCATATTTTTGATATTTTTTTTGAAAGGTTTTTGTGTGAGGAATACTATAGTGTCTTCGGATTTCTCATAGCTGTTTATACTTGGAGTAACAGGTCCTAGTTTATTTTTTGTCAAAAAATGTGAATTTGTAAATTTTGGATTTTTGTGGTTCGAACATATAAATGGCTTTTTATTCCTCCTGAAATACATGTCGTAGAAAAGTGATTTTGATAATTTTTAGAAAGGTTTTTGTTTGAGGAACACTAGGGTGTCTTTGGATTTGTAATACCTGTTATACTTTTGGAGTAACAGGTTCTTAATTTATTTTTGTCAAAATTTGAAATTTTAAATTTTTGGTTTTTGTGGTGTCGAACATATAAAATGGCTATTCTCCTGGAAATAACAAGTCGTAGAAAACGTGATTTTGATATTTTTAGAAAGGTTTTGTGTTGAGGAACACTGGGTGTCTTCAGGATTGTTAATAGCTGGTCTACTTTGCTGTAAACAGGTTCTTAATTTATTATTTCAAATGTTGAAATTTGGAAATTTTTGGAATTTTGTGGTATCGAACATTAAATGGCTATTTCTCCTGATACAAGTTCGTAAGAAAGTGATTTTGATATTTTTTAGAAGGTTTTTGTGTTGAGAACACCAGAGGTGTCTTTGGATTTTGTAATAGCTGTTATACTTTTGGTGTAACAGTCACAGGTTCTTACTTTATTTTTGTCAAAAATGTTGAAATTTGGAAATTGTCGGATTTTTGGTGTTTTCGAACATATAAATGGGCCTATTCTTCCTGAAATTACAAGTCGTTAGAAAAAGTACTTTTGATATTTTTAGAAAGGTTTTGTGTGAGAAACACTAGGGTGTCTTCGGAATTGTAATAGCTGTTATACTTCTTGGAGTAACAGGTTCTTATTTATTTTTTGTCAAAATTTTTGAAATTGGAATTTCTGGATTTTTGTTGGTTCGACCTATAAATGGCTATTCCTCCTGAAAATACAAGTCGTAGAAAAGTTGTTTTGATTTTTTTGAAAAGGTTTTTGTTCAGTTTGTGTGACAAATACTAAGGTGTCTTGATTTGTACATAGCTGTTTATACTTTTGAGTAAACAGGTTTCTTAGTTTATCTTATGTAAAAATGTTGAAATTTGGAATTTTTGGATTTTGTGGTTCGAACATATATAAAAGGCTATTCCTCCTGAAATACCAAGTCGTAGAAAAGTGATTTTGATATTTGTAGAAAGGTTTTTCTGTGAGGAATACTATAGTGTCTTCGGATTTGTAAAATAGCTGTTATACTTTTGGAGTAACAGTTCCTTAATTAATTTTGTTACAGTGTGAAATTGAAAATTTTTGGAATTTTTGTGGTTCGAACATCTAAATGGCTATTTCCCTCCTGAAATACAGGTCTTAGAAAAGTGATTTTTGATATTTTTAGAAAGGAAGGTTTTTGGGTGAGGAACACTAGGGTGTCTTCGGATTTGTATAGCTGTATATACTTTTGGAGTACAGGTCTTAATTTTATCTTTTGTCAATGTTGAAATTTTTGGAAATTTTGAATTTTTGTGGTTCAAACATATAAAGGCTATTCCTCCCGAAATACAAGTCGTAGAAAAGTGATTTTGACATATTTTTGAAAAGGTTTTTGTGTGAAGGAATACTATGGTGTCTTTGGGGATTTGTAATAGCTCTTATACTTTTGGAGAAAC
Source organism: Trachelipus rathkii (assembly GCA_015478945.1). Classification (NCBI taxonomy): domain Eukaryota; kingdom Metazoa; phylum Arthropoda; class Malacostraca; order Isopoda; family Trachelipodidae; genus Trachelipus; species Trachelipus rathkii. Next base: position 9,026 of record JABUQX010026777.1, on the reverse strand, counting down.
AGGTTCTTAATTTATTTTTGGTCAAAATGTTGAAATTTGGAAATTTTTGGAATTTTGTGGTTCGAACATATAAATGGCTATTCTTCCTGAAATACAAGTCGTAGAAAAGTGATTTTGATATTTTAGAAAGGGTTTTTGTGTGAGGACCACTAGGGTGTCTTTGGATTTTTAAAGCTGTTATACTTTTGGACGTAACAGGTTCTTAATTCATTTTTGTCAAAATGTTGAAATTTTGAAAATTTTTGGATTTTTTGGTTCAAACATCATCTAAATGGCTATTCCTCCTGAAATACAAGTAGTAGAAAAGTGATTTTGTATTTTTTAGAAAGGTTTTTGTATTTGGAATCCTAGGGTAGTTTCGGATTTGTAATAGCTTGTATTATACTTTTGGAGTAACAGGTTCTTAATTATTTATTGTCAAAATTTTGAAATTTAGGAAATATCGTATATTTTTGCTGTTCGAACATATAAATGCTATTCCTCTGGAAATACAAGTCGCCTAGAAAAGTGATTATTGATATTTTTCGAAAAGGTTTTTGTGTGACAAATACTTAAAGTGTCTTCGATTTGTAATAGCTGTTCATACTTTTTGCAGTAACAGTTCTTAAATTTATTTATGTCAAAATGTTGAAATTGGGAAATTTGATTTTGTTGGTTCGAACATATTATAAATGGCTATTCCTCCTAAATTACAAGTCGTAGAAAAGTGATTTGATATTTTTTGAAAGGTTTTTGTCACATGTGGAGGTAATACTATAGTGTCTTCGGATTTCTCATAGCTGTTATACTTTTGGAGTAACGGTTCCTAAATTTATTTTTTGTCAAAATCTGTTTGATAATTTTGTAAATTTTTGCGATTTTTGTGGTGATCGAACATATAAATGGCTATTCCTCCTGAAATACATGTCGTAGAAAAAAGATTTTTTTTATATTTTTTAGAAAGGTTTTTGTTTGAGGAAACACTAGGGTGTCTTTGAATTTGTAATAGCTGTTATATTACTTTTGGGGAGTAACAGGTTCTAATTTATTTTTTGTCAAAATTTTGGAAATTTTTTAAAATTTTTGAGAATTTTTCGATGGATCGAACATATAAATGGCTATTCCTCCTGAAATACAAGTCGTAGAAAAGTGATTTTGATATTTTTGGTAGAAAGGTTTTTTGTGTGAGGAATACTTGGGTGTCTTCGGATTTGTAATAGCGTTTATCTTTTGGAGAACAGTCTTAATTTATTTTTTGTCAAAATGTTGAATTTGAAAATTTTTGGATTTTTGTGGTTCGAACATCTAAATGGCCTATTCTCCTGAAATTACAAGTCGTAGAAAAGTGATTTTTTGATATTTTTAGAAAGGTTTTTTGTGTGATGAGGAGCACTAGGGTGTCTTCGGATTCTGTAATAGCTGTTATACTTTTGGAATAACAGGTTCTTTAATTTATTTATTGTCAAAATGTTGAAATTTGGAAAATTTTGGAAATTTTTTGGAAATAAAATATAAATGGCTATTTCTCCTGAAATTACAAGTCGTGAAAAGTGATTTATTGTATATTTTAGAAAGGTTTTTGTGTGAGGAACACCAGGGTTCTTTGGATTTGTAATAGCTGTTATACTGTTGGAGTAACAGGTTTTTAATTTTTTTTGTCCAAATGTTTAAAATGTAAATTTTTCGATTTTTGTGGTTCGAACATATAAATGGCCATTCTTTCTGAAATACAAGTCGTAGAAAGTGATTATTGATATTTTTAGAAGGTTTGTGTGAGGGAACACTTAGGGTTGTCTATTCGGATTTGTAATAGCTGTTATAACTTTTTGAGTAACAGGTTCTTAATTTATTTTTGTCAAATGTTGAAATTTGAAAATTTTGGATTTTGTGGTTCGAACAACATATAAATGGCCTTTCCTCCTTAAATACAAGTCGGTAGAAAAGTGATTATGATATTTTTAGAAAGGTTTTTGTTTGAGGAACACTAGGGTGTTTCGGATTTTTAATAGCTGTGTATACTTTTGGAGTAACAGGTTTCTTAATTTATTTGGTCAAATTTTGAATTTGGAATTTCTGGATTTTTTGTGGTTTCGAACATTAAATGGCATTCCTCCTGAATTACAAGTCGTAGAAAGTTGATTTTGATATTTTTTGAAGAAGGTTTTTGTGTTGACAAATTACTAAGGTTGTCTTCGGATTTTGTTAATAGCTGTTTTACTTTTGGAGTTAACAGGTTCTTAATTTATTATGTAAAAATGATCTGTTTTGAAATTTTTTGGATTTTGTGGTTCGAACATATAAATGGGCCATTCCTCCTGAAATACAGTCGTAGAAAAGTGATTTTGATTTTTAGAAGGTTTTTTGTGTGAGGAATAACTATAGTGTCTTCGGATTTGTAATAGCTGTTATTATTTTGGAGTAACAGGTTCCTAATTTATATTTGTCAAAATGTTGAAATTTGAAAAATTTTTGGACTTTTTGCTGGTTCGAACAATCTAACTGGCATATATCCTCCTGAAATACAAGTTCGTGAGAAAAGTGATTTTGTATTTTTAGAAAGGTTTGTGTGAAGAACACTAGGGTGTCTTCGGATTTGTAATAGCTGTTATACTTTTGGAGTAACAGGTCTTAATTTATTTTTTTGTCAAAATGTTGAAATTTTGTAAATTTTTGGATTTTTGTGGCTTTCGAACATATAAATGGCTATTTCTCCTGAAAATACAAGGCGTAGAAAAGTGATTTTGATATTTTTTAAAAGGTTTTCTGTGAGGAACACTAGGGTGTCTTCCGATTTGTAATAGCTGTTAGACTTTTGGAATAGTAACAGGTTCTTAATTTATTTTTTGTCAAAGTTGAATTTGGTAACATTGGTATTGTGTGAGTTCGACATTATAGAATGGCTCGCTTCTGATAATACAAGTGTAGAAAAGTTGATTTTGATTATTATTTTGAAATGGTTTTTGTGTGAGGTATTAATCTTATGCGTGTTCTTGGATTTGTAATAGCTCTTTGTATACTTTTGGAGTAACAGGTTCTTAATTTATTTTTGTCAAAATGTTTAAATTTGGAAATTTTCCGTAGTTATTTTTGTGGTTCGAACATTTATAACATGGCTATTCTTTCTGTAATACATAGTCGTAGAAATAGATTTTGATATTTTAGTAAGGTTTTTGTGTGAGGAAACACCTAGGATGTCTTCGGATTTGTATAGCTGTTATACTTTTGGAGTTACAAGTTTTCTTACTTTATTTTTGTCAAAATGTTGATGAAATTTGAAAATTTTTTGGTATTTTTGTGAGTTCGAACATCTTAAATGGCTATTCCTCCCTGAAATACAATCGGTTAGAAAAGTGATTTGATATTTTTTAGAAAGTTTTTTTGTTTGAGGAACACTAGGGTGTCTTCGGATTTTGTTATACTTTTGGAGTATTGGAGTAACAGGTTCTTAATTATTTTTGTCAAAATTTTGAAATTGGAAATTTCTGGATTTTTGTGTTCGAACATATAAATGGCTATTCCTCTGAAATACAAGTCGTAGAAAGTTATTTTGATATTTTTTTGAAAGGTTTTTGTGTGACAAATACTAAGGTGTCTTCGGATTTTGTAATAGCTGTATATACTTTTGTAACAGGTTCTTAATTATTTATGTAAAAATGTTGAAATTGAAATTTTTGGATTTTTTCGGTTCAGTAATATAAAATGGCCATTCCTCCTGAAATACAAGTCGTAGAAAAGGATTTTTATATTTTTAGAAAGGTTTTTGTGTGAGGAATACTATGGTGTCTTCGGATTTTTGATAGCTGTTATACTTTCGGAGTAACAGGTTCTTAATTAATTTTTGTCAATTTTGAAATTTTTGGATTTTTTGGATTTGTGTTGGTTCGAACATCATAAATGCTATTCCTCCTGAAATACATGTCGTAGAAAAAGTGATTTTGATATTTTTAGAAAAGGTTTTTTAGAAAAGGTGTGTCTTCGGATTTGTAAGAGCTGTTATACTTTTGGAGTAACAGGTTCTTAATTTATTTTTGTCACAAATTTTGTAAATTTTTAAATTTTGGATTTTTGTGGTTCGAAAATATATAAATGGCTTCTCCTGAAATACAGTCGTTTAGAAAAAGTTGATTGTTGAATATTTTTTTGAAAGGTTTTTGTGTAAGGAATACTAGGGTGTCTTCGGATTGTAATAGCTGTTATACTTTTGGGAGTAACAGGTTCTTAATTATTTTGTTCCAAAATGTTGAAATTTGAATTTTTTGGATTTTTGTTGTTCGAACATTTAAATGGCCATTCCTCCTGAAATACAGTCGTAGAAAAGTGATTTTTGATATTTTTAGAAGGTTTTGTGTGAGGAACACTAGGGTGTTTTCGGATTTTTAATAGCTGTTATACTTTTGAGGTAACAGGTTCTTAATTTTATTTATGTCAAAATGTTGAAATTTGGAATTTTTTGGATTTTTTTTTGGTTCGAACATATAAATGGCAATTTCTCCTAAATTACAAGTCGTAGAAAAGTGATTTGATTATTTTTAGAAAGGTTTTTGGTGAGGAATACTATGGGTGTCTTCGGATTTTAAATAGCTGTTATACTTTTGGAGTAACAGTGCTCTTTAATTTATTTTTGTCAAATGTTCTGAAACTTGGTAAATTTTTAGATTTTTTTGGTTCGAACATATAAATGGGCTATTCCTCCTGAAAATACAAGTCGTAGAAAGTGATTTTGATATTTTTAGAAAGGTTTTTGTTGTGAGGAACACTAGGGTGTCTTCGGAGTTGTTAATAGCTGTGTATACTTTTGGAGTAACAGGTTCTTTAATTTATTTTTTGTCAAATGTTTTGAAATTTGAAAATTTTTGGATTTTTGTGGTCTCGATACATATAAATGGTATTCCTCCTCGAAATAACAAGTCGTTCAGAATAACGTGATGTTTTGATATTTTTAGAAAGGTTTTTGTTTGAGGAACACTAGGGTGTCTTCGGAATTTGTAATAGCTGTTATACTTTTGGAGTAACAGGTTCTTAATTTATTTTTTGTCAAAATTTTGAAATTTGGGAAATTTTTGAATTTTTGTGGTTCAAACATATAAATGGCATTTCCTCTTGAAATACAAGTCGTAGAAAAGTTTGATTTTGATATTTTTTGGAAAGGTTTTTGTGTGACAAATTACTAAGGTGTCTTCGATTTTTTAATAGCTTATATACTTTTGGAATAACAGGTTCTTAATTTATTTATGTAAAAAGTTTTATGAAATTTGAAATTTTTGGATTTTTGTGTTCGAACATATAAATGCTATTCCTCCTGACATACAAGTCGTTAGAAAAGTGATTCTTGATATTTTTTTGAAATTGTTTGTGTGAGGAATTAATATAGTGTCTTCGATTTGTAATAGCTGTTATACTTTTGAGAAGTAACAGGTTCCCTAATTTAATTTTCTTGTCAAAATTTGTTATGAAAGTTTGAAAATTTTTGGATTTTTGTGGTTTCGAAAATCTAATGGCCTGAATCTTCGTAAATACTAATGTACTCTATGAAAATAAAGTTCATCAGTTCAAAGTTTTGTTGTTATATCTACAGGATTAGCTTCGGAATTTGTAATAGCTGATTATTACTTTTGGAGTAAACAGGTTCTTAATTTATTTATGTTCAAAATGTCTGAAATTTGGACAATTTTGAATTTTGTGTTGAACATATAAATGGGGCTATTTTCTCCTGAATATACAGTCGTAGAAAAGTGGATTTTGATATTTTAGAAAGCGTTTTGTGTGAGGAACACCAGGGTGTCTTCTTCGGATTTGTATAGCTGTTATACTTTTGGAAAAACAGTCCTTTCTTAATTTATTTTTTGTCAAAATGTTGAAATTATTGAATTTTTTTTTGTTATTTTTGTGCTTTCGAAAAATATAAATGGCTATTTTTCCTGAAATACAAGTCGTAGAAAAGTGATTTTTGATATTTTTTGAAAAGTTTTTGTGTGGTGAGGAAAACTATGGTGTCTTTGGATTTGTTAATAGCTGCTCTACTTTTGGAGTTAACAGGTTCTTATTTAATTTTTGTCAAAATTATTGAAATTTGGAAATTTTTGGATTTTTGTTGGGTTAGAACAATAAATGGCTATCTCCTGAAATTACTAAGTCGTTAGAAAAGTTGATTTTGATAATTTTTAGAAAGGTTTTTTGTGTGAGGAACACACTAGGGTGTCTTCGGATTTTGTTATACGCTTATATACTTTTGAAGTAACAGGTTTTCTAATTTTATTTTTAGTCAAATGTGAAATATTGAAATTTTTGGATTTTTGTTGTTCGAACATATAAATTTCCTATTCTCCTGAAATACAAGTCGTAAGAAAAAAGTGATTTTGATATTTTTAGAAAGGGTTTTTTGTGTGGTAGGACTATGGTGTCTTGTCTTTGGATTTGTAATAGCTTTATACTTTTGGAGTAACAGGTTCTTTAATTTATTTTTGTCAAATGTTGAAATTTGTAAATTTTTGGATTTTTTTGTGGTTCAAACATATAATGGCCATTCCTCCTGAAATACAGTCGTAGAAAAGTGATTTTGATATTTTTTTTAAGGATTTTTTTGTGTGAGGGACACTAGGGTGTCTTCGGAATTTTAATAGCTGTTATACTTTTGGAGTACAGGTTCTTAATTTTTTTTGCTCAAAATGTTGAATTGGAAATTTTTGGAATTTGATGGTTCGAACAATAAATGAGCTATCCTCTGAAATACAATTCGTAGAAAAGTGATTTTTGAATATTTGAAAGGTTTTGTGTGTGAGGAAACTATGGTGTCTTTGATTTTGTAAACTCTGGGATATACTTGTTAGCGAGAACAGTTCTTAATTTATTTTTTGTCAAAATGTTGAAATTGGAAATTTTGGAATTTTTGTGGTTCGAACATCTAAATGGCTATTCCTCCTGATATACAAGTTCGTAGGAAAAAGCTGATTTTGATATTTTAGAAAGGTTTTTGTGTGAGGAACAATAGGGTGTCTTCGGATTTTTCATAGCTGTTATACTTTTGGAGTAACAGGTTCTTAATTTATTTTTGTTCAAAAAGTTGAAAATTTGAAAATTTTGGGATATTTTGTGCGTTGTCGACATATAACATGGCTTTCCTCCTGAAATACAAGTCGTAAGAAAAGTGATTTTTGATATTTTTAGAAGGTTTTTGTGTGAGGAAACACTAGGGTGTCTTCGATTTTGTAATAGCTGTTATACTTTGGAGTAACAGGATTCATAATTTATTTTTGTCAAATTTTGAAATTTGGAAATTTTTAGATTTTTTGGGTTCGAACATATAAATGGGCTATTCCTCCTGAAAATTACAAGTCGTAAGAAAAGTGAATTTTGATATTTTTCTGAAAGGTTTTTGTGTGACAAATACTAAAGGTGTCTTCGGATTTGTAATAGCTTTATACTTTTTGGAGTAACAGGTTCTTAATGGTTATTTATGTAAAATGCATTGAAATTTGGAAATGTTGTGTGGATATATTGTGGGTTACGAACATATAATGGCTAATTCCTCGCTGAAATACAAGTCGTAGAAAATGATTTATGATTATTTTTTTGATTGAAAGGTTTTTGTGTGAGATATAGTATGGTGTCTTCGGATTTCTCATAGCTGTTATACTTTTGGAGGTAACAGGTTCTTAATTTATTTTTGTCCAAATGTTGAAATTTGTAGAAATTTTGCGATATTTTATGGAGGTCTCGAACATATATAATGGCTATTCCCATGAAATACATGTCGTAGAAAAAGTGATTTTGATATTTTAGAAAGTGTTTTTCGTTTGAGGACACACTAGGGTGTCTTTGATTTGTAATAGCTGAGTTAATAGCTTTTGGGAAGTAAACAGAGTTCTTAATTATATTGTATTTGTCAAAAAATTTGAAAATTTTTAAATTTTATTGATTTTTGTTGGGCAGTATGGGAAACATATAAATGGTTATTCCTCCTGAAATACAAGCGTAGAAAGTGATTTTGATATTTTTTGAAAAGGTTTTTGTTGTGAGAATATTATGGTGTCTTCGGATTTGTAATAGCTGTTATACTTTTGGAGTAACAGTTCTTAAGTTTATTTTTGTCGAGAGAATGTTGAATTGAAAATTTTTGGAGTTTTTTGGTGGTGCGGGGTACGAAGCAATCTAACATGGCTATTCCTCCTGAAATACAAGTCGCAGTGGAAAAGTGATTTTGATATTTTTAGAAGGAGTTTTTTTGTAGTGGAGGGAAAGAGCTAGAGGTGTCTTCGGATTATGTAATAAGTGTATATACATTTTGGCAGAAGTAGGGACACGGGATTTCTTTGAAATTTATTTATGGTCAAAATGTGTGAATTTAGGAAATTGGAATGGGTTTGAGAGTAGTGTCGAACGAAGTAATAAAATGGCATATTTCTCCTGAAATAAAGATCGTAGCAAAAGTTGAATTTTGAATAATATTTTAGAAAAGGATTTTTGAAAAAGAAAAAAAGTGAGCTGTGAGGAACACCAGTGGTGTCTTTGGATTTGATTAGCTGTTATACTTTTGGAGTAACAGGTTTCTTAATTTATTTTTTGTCAAAATGTTTGAAATTTTGAAATTTTTCGGATTTTTGTGGTCGACAATTAAATGCGCTATTCTTATGAAATACAAGTCGTTAGAAAAGTAGCATTTTGATATTAGAAAGGTTTTTGTGTGAGGGAATACTAGGGTGTCTTCGTATTTGTAATAGCTGTATATACTTTTGGGTAACAAGGAGAGTTCATTGATTTATTTTGATGTCCAAAATAGGTTGAAATTTTTAAAGAAATTTTTGAGATTGATGTTAGTAGTGCGATCGACAATATAAAATGGCATATCACTCCTGAAATACACCGTGCGTAGAAAAAAGATGAGATTATTGATATTTTTAGAAAGGTGTATTTGTTTGAAAAGGAACCACTAGAAAGATGATCTTCCGGATTTGTAAAATAGAAACTGTATATACATTGATTGGACAGTAGACAAGTAGTTGCTAAATGTATTTTTGTCAAAATTTTGGAAATTTTAGGATTTTTGTGGG